>SEYY01000671.1:153800-156300 GCA_009176605.1 Armadillidium nasatum
TAATTGAGGCATTTATAATATTTCCGTAGAAGGATATATATATATATATATATATATATATATATATATATATATATATATATATATATATATATATATATATATATATATATATATATATATATATTTAAATTTAAATTTTAAATTACTTTTTCATGGGCTTATTTTCTACAAATGCGTTTCTTCGTCAGAAACTTCGTCAGTTTGAAAAAAAAAAAAAAAATGAAAGTCCGAATTAAAATGAGGCCGCTGTCGATTCCGAAACTTTGAAACTTATTCTCCAGTCTCTCTCTCTCTCTCTCTCTCTCTCTCTCTCTCTCTCTCTCTCTCCTCTCTCTCTCTCTCTCTCTCTCTCTCTCTCTCTCTCTCTCTCTCTCTCTCTCTCTCTCTCTCTTCTCTCTCTCTCTCTCTCTCTCTCTCTCTCTCTCTCTCTCTCTCTCTCTCTCTCTCTCTCTCTCTCTCTCTCTCTCTCTCTCTCTCTCTCTCTCTCTCTCTCTCTCTCTCTCTCTCTCTCTCTCTCTCTCTCTCTCTCTCTCTCTCTCTCTCTCTCTCTCTCTCTCTCTCTCTCTCTCTCTCTCTCTCTCTCTCTCTCTCTCTCTCTCTCTCAATAACTATAACTTTGTCAATCTTCATCATGGTATCAGAAAGAAATATTTATTTTAAATTCTATATTAATAAAGACTACTATTGTTTGAATGATATGAATAAAAAATATTTTTTATTATTTTGATATTCAAAACGAAATTACATCGATATTATTTTTATTTAAAAATTAATTAAATTTAAGTAAAGCGAAGGAGAAATATTTACTCACTTTAAGAAAAAAAAAATGATTTTATTAAAATAAAATTTATTTATTTATTAAACATATATAATGTTTTTCATATATAGGATTGTTTTTATAAAGTCCTTGGTAATGTTTTAAATAAATGTTATTATTATTATAATCAAGCTCAATATTAAATATATAATTATGATGCTAAAAACTAAAAACCTTTCAATTTTACTGTAAAAAATATAAACCTTTTGCACAACACAGAGTAGCGTTTCCCAACCGGGGTCTACATGGACCCCCAGGGGACCGCAAGATTTGAGAGGGTCCTCAAGGGAAAAAATGTTTATTTAATTTAGGTATATTACACATGAGTATATGGGGTCCTCAAACGTAAAGTTAGGACTCAGGGGTCCATTAGTAAAAAAAAAAATGTTGGGAACCCCTGGTTTAGAGTTATTTAGCGTTTTGCTTTGTATTTTCACTGTTGGTAGATTCCTTTAATAAACTTTGAACTTCGTCAATGAATTAAAATAAATCGGTGCCTTATCATTATTATTATTATTATTATTATTATTATTATTATTATTATTATTATTTTTATATTTGAGTGTTTTACTTTCAAATTCTTTTGCTTATTAATTCCTAGTAAATTCCTTACTAATTCCTACTAAAATCTCATTTATATTGAAATCGGAAGTTTTATTGCATTTCATATTTTCATTTTTTTTGTGGCGTTTTGATTTCATTATTACATGTAGCTTTCTTTGCGTCCTTTAATTTTTTTTTTTTAATTAACAATGCCTTTTCTATATATATCATTTCGTCTCTTTAGATATCATTATACCTTTCTTGCTTGACTCTATCTTTTAGCTTTTGTCTTTAGCTGTAAAAGTTTCAGAAAAATAATTTTTTTATATGGCCAATATTTTAAAATTAATAACACTCATATAAAATTTTGCCGTATTGGTGCTTCATAAATGCTTCTTTTGAAGTTTTTTCCAATATGTTTGTATAGTAGTGACAGTGTTTTTGTGTTTGTCTTAATTAATATCATGCTAAAAGATTTTTTTGTTTTATTTATTTAAAATTTTTGAATATTATAAAATGTTATTCAAATATCTTGGATAGAAAAATCTTTTAAATGAAAAAAAAATTATATTTTTTGGATTTTGAAATTGATATTTGGATGTGTAAAAAAGGAAAAACAAAAAAAAATTCGACTACGAACTGGAAAAAAAAAAAGTTTTCTTTTTAAAAAAATTCAGCATTTAATTTTTAAAGTTTTAACAATTGGTGTATCATACACGAATGTTATTCAATGGTGTTTATATAGCTTGTAGCCTACAAGATTATTGAACTGCAGATCTTTCTAGACATACTCATGGGCCAATTAAAGTGTACTGCAACTATTCAACCACCATCCGCCTAGCTATCACGAAGTCATAGGTTTCCTGCTCGAGAAACTAACATTTTTCCAAAAGAACTTTTTATCTGATATCATTTACTGACAATCAATACAGAGTTTAGATTACTGAAAGCTTTGAAAACTGAGCAGATAAAAATTTTAAAAATTTGCTAACAGCATTTACTTTATGAAATGTCAAAGTAAAATTAAAAAGTATTTGAGCTTATGTTTATATAATGGCTCTGGCAATACTTCTTTATATGTGCAGTTATTCTTTCGTTACGTAATTATTCATATCATATTATATTTTGATTCTTCAA
>SEYY01000671.1:161300-166300 GCA_009176605.1 Armadillidium nasatum
AGAGTGACAGAATGGAGACCATTTTTTTTTCTTGCTTAACGTATGTGTTATTATTATTATAACTTTTTTTTATTATTATTATTACACTGATACTCTATATTTGTGTGTGTCTATATATGTATGCGTGCGTGCGTGTTTTCATTTCTCTTATAGGAATAAAACGAAAATATTGAGTTTAGACTACGCGTAACCAAATATCTTCTTTGTATATATATATTAATATATATATATATATATATATATATATATATATATATATATATATATATATATATATATATATATATATATATATATATATATATATATATATATATATATATATATATATATATATATATATATATATATATACATTGCGTGTTTTCCAATTTTTTCCTCACCCTAGTAAATCATCCACTAATTTTTTTTTACTATTACAACTACTGCTGCTATTACTAATATTACTACTACTATCAAAATGACTCTACTATTGTAATTAAAAGTTGTTTATAAACTTTTCTATTAAAATTGCATATAACTATGAACCTTTTTAGCAGATCGTAGAACACATGTATGTGTGTACGTACATAGGTGTGCGTGCTTGCATGCAGAAAATTTGATTGGTCTTCTGAGAAGTTTAAAAATGAAAGTTTATTTTTGGTATGACAATGATTTCAAATTCTTTGGGAAAAAAATGGCGCTCTTTCCCCTCTACTTGCAAGACAATTAGATCACGTTTTTCTTTTATATATATATATATATATATATATATATATATATATATATATATATATATATATATATATATATATATATATATATATATATATATATATATATATATATATATATATATATATATATATATATATATATATGACAGTTCTGCTGGGTTTCAAAATATTTGTTTATATCTTTCAATGTAGATAAGAAATTTACCATGTATTATCATTTAAAAGGGGAATAATTAAGTAAAATTTAAATCAAATCTTCAAATTTTTTCGAATCAGTCTGGGGGAAAAAAAAGAAGTAAAAATAAAAAATAAATAAAAACTTTCAAAAACTGAAATCATTTCACGCAAACTCACAGGTTTGCCGTATTTTACACTTTAATTTTCACAGACTATTCAGATTGTATGAGGATAATTCACTATACACTATGATGAAAGTCGGATAACAGACGGCACAGTACAAGACTTTTTAAGACAAATTAAGAGCTGGATTGTGAGCCCTGTTGCTATGGATAAGGAATTTTTCTTAATAGTATCATGATTTGAACTCTTACTTATATATATAATATATATATATATTATATATATATATATATATATATATATATATATATATATATATATATATATATATATATATATATATATATATATATATATATATATATATATATATATATATATATATATATATATATATATATATATATGTGTGTGTGTGTGTGATCTAAGGAGTTTTGTTTCCATATTTAGAATTTGATTCTAACATATGATTGCAGTTATTACTGTTATTACTCCTGATATTATAGTAGTAGTATTTCCATTCCGAGTAAATTGTGTCGTGCATTTGATCGCTCGTCCTTGATGGAGACTATGATCCTTCCTTTTCCATCAAGGTCTGTCCCAAATTTTCAATTGGAGACCGCTTTCGGAGCCCGCGTCATAATTCCAGATGTCGCATCTACGGGAAATCGTCCAGGTGACGAGGATCCAAGTGATGACATATTATTGCCCTCGCTTCATTGGCTCATTTGTTTCCCCTCCATGAAATTTTTTTTTATATATATGTTTGTAATTTGTTTTAATAAGTTCTTATTTATTTATTTAGTTTTTGTTTTTCATTTCATTTTTTTTTTCATTTTTTTTACATGTATCGTAAGTAAAGGTTTACGGTTCAATATGGTAAATTTATTCTTAGTATAAATTTTTTTTTCTGTAAA
This sequence comes from Armadillidium nasatum, assembly GCA_009176605.1. Classification (NCBI taxonomy): domain Eukaryota; kingdom Metazoa; phylum Arthropoda; class Malacostraca; order Isopoda; family Armadillidiidae; genus Armadillidium; species Armadillidium nasatum. Next base: position 163,234 of record SEYY01000671.1, read on the forward strand.
TTAGTGATTTTTGATTTATTTTTGGCAAAGTATGTACCAGTTACGTTATTATTATTATTATTATTATTATTATTATTATTATTATTATTATTATTATTATTATTATTATTATTATTATTATTAAAAAGTTACAGCAAAAAAAATTACAAAGAAAAGATTAAAAGTAATTTAAAGCTATTGAAAATCATTTCTTATTAAAAGAGACGTCATCTTTCTCTCAATGTGTCACTCGTATTTTTCCTTCATCATTCCCTTATATTTATTTTGATTTTGTATAATATTTATTTATATTTTTTTATTATTTTATTTTTTATTATTTTACATTATTATTATTATTATTATTATTATTATTATTATTATTATTATTATTATTATTATTATTATTAACATTAATATTCAATATTAGCAATTATTCAATTATTATTATTATTATTATTTTAAATTGATAAGACCCTTGCTTAATGTGTTTTTCTTTTTCTTTTTAGATTCAGCCTCTAGCGGGCCCTTTAGAAGGAGGTACTTTGGTTACTATCGAAGGAAGCAATTTGGGTCTTAAAGAAGAAGATGTTAAGGGTCGAGTTTTCATTGGAGATGTTCCTTGCGTCGTTGAGGATTACCATGTTTCAGTAAGGATTGTTTGTAGGACTGGACCAGCCCCGAGAAGATTCTGGGGAGATTCTCCTAATCATCTGCAATTCCCTGTAAGGGTCACAACTCCTGCAGGCACCACAGAATCTACTGTTAAATTTAGTTACACAGTAAGTATGAAGTTTTGAATGATAACGGTTTTGAAATAATTTTTTTGTACACACATTTATGGGATAAAATTCTTTTTAAAATACAATGATTCTTCATATCCTTATTGTTTGTTCTTTTATTATTTTAGATCGATAAGAATTATTTATTTATTTTTGTTTCTATTAAACAAATTGTAATTAGTGTTGCTCTAAGCTAAATTTGTAACTGTCTTGTTAGTATTTTAAGTTATATGTCGATATCTCAAATACTTATTAAACATTCATATATAATTTGCACTACAAAGATAGCTTTTATTCATTTTAAAATATTTTATGACTTAATACTTAATTATTTTGCTTTTTTTCAGAACGTTAGCGTTTCAGGCGTTTGGCCTTCTGTCGGACCAATCTCCGGTGGAACAGTACTCTCAGTTAGTGGTCATTTTTTAAACGTTGGCTCACATATATCTACCTACCTTGATGAACTACCGTGTCACGTAAACAAGACTCAGTCATCTTCGCATCGCCTAGTTTGTGTGACATCCAAAGGCATTGCTTCTGGTAGTGTAGATGATATTCGTTTACCCCGAAAAATTAGAACACTAGTTATTACCGTGGATGGAGCACGTCGCAGCTTACCTATGCCTTTTACGTACACTCCAGATCCAACGATTTTAGAATTAAAGCCTTTGAGGACTCCATGGAGTGGAGGTCGTATTCTTACTGTACATGGAACACATTTAAATTCCGTTCAAGCCCCACGAATCACAGTACTTCTTCATGAACACGTATTAAATTCGTCCCTATGTAGAGTGATTAGTGATGCGCAGATGGATTGTCCATCTCCAACTTTGCGACAGGAATTTGTTCGTTCGCTTATAGACTCTTTCGAAGAAACGACCAAGCGTCGCAAGAAACGAAGGAAAAACAACTCGAATGGACTTCATAACAAACAAGCATCGGAAGATACTGAAGAAATAATGCTCGATTTAGGTTTTATTATGGATGGAGTGAGAGAAGTTCGTCATTTGAGAAAGCACTTTCCTGGAGTGAGGTCGCGATTGACGTATGTGGATGATCCTTTATTTTATAATTTTCATCAAGGAGTAAAACTTTACAAAGGAGATACTTTGGTGATTGAGGGAGAAAAAATTAATTATGCATCAGACGAGAGTGACATCCGTGTTACAATTGGTGGAATGCCCTGCAATGTGACATCATTAGCAGCTGGTCAACTTGTTTGTTCTCCTCCAATGGATCAACCTCCACCAACAGATGAAAGAGGTATATCGACTCCAGAAAGACTTCCTTTGGTTGTAGTCCATGTAGGCGGTCATTTAAGGTTTCCTGTAGGAGTTCTTCGATACGAAAGAAACCAGAAATTTCCCCTCAGTCCTGAAGGAATAGCTGGTCTTGCTGCCGGAGCACTTTTTGTTGTTCTCGGAGCTTTTATTGTCCTCGCTCTTTATCGTCGAAAATCGTCTCAGGCTGAAAGAGTTTATAAATTGATGCAACTTCAGATGGATAGCCTCGAAAGCCACGTTCGGACGGAATGTAAACAAGGTAAACATTTATTAATTACTTATTTATTTACCATGCATTGTATTTATTTATTTACCTTGCACTTTTTTTTATTTATTTATCATAATAGTTTCTATTTTTCTTTTTAACCAATGGTAAAATATTCATATATTCATTTCGTATTCACAAGTTGACATTAATTTTATAAATTTGTTCAGGCAAATATTTATTTAGATTATTTAAATAAAATCTGATAGAGTAAAAAATAATTTTTTTTATATATTTATCCGTAGCTTTTGCGGAGTTACAGACGGATATGACGGACTTGACAGCTGATTTGGAATCATCCGGAATACCCACGTTAGACCAAAGAACTTACGTCATGAAAGTATTTTTTCCGGGAGTCACTGATCATCCTATCCTCAATGATCCCAAGGTATTTGTTTATTTATTTTTTTTTTTTTTGCAAGATTTAAATGACTTATGTTTTAATTATTCATTTGCATAAAGTATATGTTAATCAATCGGACTTGAGTAGCGGATATTCCAAGTACGATTGAAAATTAACTTTTTCAAAATTGAGCTTCTTTATTAAGGGCAGAAGTTAGTGAATTGTGTTTGGAGTTTTATTTAAAAAAATTTTTAAATTAAAACGAAAGACTATATTGGTTTTAGTGTTTAAGATTGTAGATAGTTTTAGAAGTGGATGTAACATTGTAGGGGATTAAAACTATTGAAAGAAAAGAAAAAGGAAGTGTATAGAAAAGAATAGTATATTAAAAACCGAGATGGGATTTAGTGGTGTAAGG
>SEYY01000671.1:176300-188800 GCA_009176605.1 Armadillidium nasatum
AGCATAAGTACTCTCTTTTGAGAGTAATTTATGCTTAGTTATCTCTTTCAAGTGATGTCCGATGTTGTTAATTTGGTGAAAATGAACCACCACTTCGAAATACGGCACCATTCCTCGAGTGTTGGATGCTTTGTACCTTTACTTGTTATAAAAGTGATAAATACTTTTTAGCTCTTATCGTTTTTTTTTTTTTTTTTTTTATCTTGATGAGATATTTGTTTTCTTCAGGTTTCAACGATTTATGTTTGAAAAATTTTTTTTTTTTTTTTTTTTTTTTGTAAAGCATCATTTTTAAAACCCTATCACCCATCTTCTCTCTATCTTCCTCTCTCTTCTCTCTCTTGGAAAACAAAATTCTCTTAGCCTCCCCAAACGGGAGAACCTCATTAAGTTTTTTCGCTATCTAACATTTTTAGAAAATATATATATATATATATATATATATATATATATATATATATATATATATATATATATATATATATATATATATATATATATATATATATATATATATATATATATATATATATATATATATATATATATAAGTAGTATACATACCGCTTTCGGCAGGAAAAATCAGGCAACCTAAGCCAAACGGGATTTTGATTTGCAAAGCAAATCACTCCGCTCAAATTGACCTCACGCTCTTTCCTGACACCATTTTGGGGAGTTCAACACATTGAAATTGAACTCAAGTCTGGGGAAGGGGCCCCCGCGTGGCCCCGTGAACCCCCAAAAATGGTATCAGGAAGTTGCCTGAGTTTGCAAAATCGCTGCGTTCACCTCACTTTCTTTCCTGATCATTTTCTTTGCGGTTCAATCCTCCTGGAATTGATTCGAACTTGGGGGTTTGGGGGTCCGTGGGCCCGCGCGGCTCCGTGAACCGACAAAGAAATGTCAGGAAGGTCCCTGAGAATGCAGGATTGCACGCAAATGCAGAAAAGACCGTTAGGGACAGGTTGCCTGATTTTTCCTGCCGAAAGCGGTATGTATACTACTAGAGTACTACCCAGTATCCACCACACCTGGTATATATTAACCCATGTATTGATAGTGATGAAATAAACGGTGTAAGGACATTGTCCACTGAATTGCCATTGGAATAGTAATCTCGGCCACTTCCCGAAAGTGTACATTTACCGCAATCTTTAAAAGTCCCTAAAGTTCGTAGGAACTCGTAGCCACTGAAAAGTATATAATTTGATGTTTTGGTAACTGGGTAGAAGAAGGTTCTCATATTATCTAGATTTGATATTTCCCTCTTCAGAGCTTAAAGCTTTTCGATTTACCTTTTGCCGCTGGTTCGAATCCTGACATTAAATTTCTCAGGATATATATATATATATATATATATATATATATATATATATATATATATATATATATATATATATATATATATATATATATATATATATATATATATATATATATATATATATATATATATATATATATATATATATATATATATATATATATATATATATATATATATATATATATATAATGCCCAACCATTTTATAACAAATTTGAAGTGTTTTCCTTCCTTCCTCCTTGATTAACATTTTAATTGTTTCCTATATATATATATATATATATATATATATATATATATATATATATATATATATATATATATATATATATATATATATATATATATATATATATATATATATATATATATATATATATATATATATATATATATATATATATATATAGGTAGTGAGAAAGATTTCTTGTAGTAGTTTTTAGGTATTTAGGGTTTAATTTATTCAGTGAATCTCCTGTCAAGAGGAATCTATTTTTTTTTTCTTTTAAAACGTTATTTCCATATGCATTAAATTCGGTTTTAGATCTTCGCCCAAAATCCTGGAGAGGTTTTTTTTTTATTTTATTTTTTTATTCTCTCTCTCTCTCTCTCTCTCTCTCTCTCTCTCTCTCTCTCTCTCTTTCTTTCTTTCTTTCTTACACACACACACACCGTCCCTTCCTCTCTCTCTCTCTCTCCTTTTCTTGCTTTCCTCTCCCCTCCCTCTTTTTCTCTCTCGGACCATTTATGAAGATTGAAGTTAAGCTTAGCGTTCCATCCAAATTTGATTATGAATGTATTCTCGATTTTATATATATATATATATATATATATATATATATATATATATATATATATATATATATATATATATATATATATATATATATATATATATATATATATATATATATATATATATATATATATATATATATATATATATGCTAATGGCTACTCATACCTTTAGGTGAAAGTTAGAGACGTAGTGGTAGATTATGAGAAGGATGGATGTAATTTTTAAGGCGATCATTTGTGAAAATTGAATGGTAGATTAAATTAGATAATGAACGATTTAATGGTAGGACTTTAAAAGAAAATGAGGGGAAGGAAACTTGTAAAATTGCACAATAAAAGATATAAAGGATCATAAGATGCTGAAGAAGAAAATAAAATGAGATTCTTATTGGAAGGTCGAAATCAAAAGTTAAAAATGGATCATCAGTATTGGTTCGTAGAGTAATTCATGTTTGAGTGTGGAAGGTACTTGTTTATAAATGATTTGAGATCAATTATCAGTTGAGCAAGAGGAAGTTTTGGAGCTCAGGTAGTGAGGAGAAGTTTCAGTAAAATATAGAAGAAAATATTATTTGATCTCTATTTTAATTTCAGTAACATAGAGAAGAAAATAATCTCTATTTTAATTTCGGTAAAATAGAGAAGAAAATATTAACTGATTGAAACCTTTGGAAAGGAAATGAGGTTAGAGAATTAAATAAAAAGTTTAAATGTGAAATTAGCTCTAAAAAAGAGAATAAATAAGCACCAATTGATGGCTTAAATAAGGAAGTAACATTGGCTACACAAATGAACCAGACAGAGCTAGAACTTGATAAGTATTTATTGATGGTTTAAATAAGGAAATAACACTGGCTAGTGGCTACACAAGTGAACAAAGCAGAGGTAAAACCTGAAGGCCCATTAACGATACGTTGATAAAAATTAAAAAGTTAAAGCCTTAATTGAATGTAAAAGCGTGTTTGAATCAAACGTTTCCCTGTAGAAATTTTTCTCTCTATTTGAATAATAAAGAGTTACAAAGATAGTTCATTAAAACTACAGTATTTTTTTTATTATTATTATTAATTTTACCGCCTCTTTCACGGGCTAAAGAAAAATAATTCAAGTTTCTTAGGAAATCATTATTACTGCTACTATTCATTATTTATTTAATTTTTAGTTATTTATTATTTAAATTTGTGATTTTGTTTATTCTATAGAGAAAATAAGTAAGAAAATTCACTTAACATGTTTTCAAAGTTAGTTTTCCTTTTAAGCTTTGCATCGCAACTTGTTTAGAAGTTAAATTAAATTTCGCTTCACTTCGTCTTTCAGAAAGCACACTCTCTCTCTCTCTCTCATATATATATATATATATATATATATATATATATATATATATATATATATATATATATATATATATATATATATATATATATATATATATATATATATATATATATATATATATATATAAAATATTGGGAAAGTGAGGGGAAATCAATTAAAAATTGTTTCAATTATTTCTCAGAAATGAAGGAAAAGAAAATATGATAAATCTATTATTATTATTGTAGACCTTACTAAAACATATCATTTTTTTTTTCTTTTTTTTCTTTTTCTTTTTCGTGTTTGGTTTTCTTCTTCTATTTATTGTCTTTTTTTATTTTCTATTTCTTTTTCTTCTAACATCTTTATTGTCAGAAGAGTATTGGCATTAGGGTTTAAGGCATCGAAGAGGTGCACCGTGGAGATAGGGTGGGGAAGGGGGTGTGGGTTGAGGTGTGTGAATTATGAGGAATGGCGGCCATAATTTACGAAGAACTTGAGAGAGAACCAGTCAATAGATTTCTTGATGAAGAGGGTTTTTTTTTTTTTTTTTTTTTGAGGGGAGATTTTGGAAAGAGAAATCGCCTTGTCTATATGAGGAGGAGGGAAAGATATTGAGGATGAAGATGAAAAGAGGGGAGTAACTTCTACATTCTATTACAATAAGAAGAAAAATGGCCGTCAGAGCCTTTGTTTTTGAGACATTTTTCTTTTCTTCTATACAATTTTTATCCTTTGATTTCATATATTATTTTTTTTGTTTTTGTGGTGGTTGTTACATTATCCCTTCTTTCTTTTTATATTTCAAAATTTCTTTCATAAAAAGAAAGAAAGAGGGCGGTTTTAAGTGACTTTGAAGGAATGAGTTCATCTTGGTCTAGTTTGAAGGAAAATGCTTTCTTGTAGTTATTATTTATGCTAATTTAAATCCCCGGTAAATTATGAGGTTTATTACTTTTTGGAAGTAAAGTTCAATTCGGTGTTTTAACGGCAAATGGCCTCCGCCTTCGTTTTCCATACATTGGCCGACGAGTCTGTATTGAAAAATTGGCTCATCTTCTTAAATTGCATAATCAATGACCCCCTATTGTGACCTCTCGTGTGCATGTTTATTTCTCTTTCTTTTTTTCCTATCCTTTATTCATGTTCCTTTTCGTTCTTTCCTTTCTCCCATTCTCTCAAAGATTAGGAAAAAAAATTAGAAAAAGATGGCCATAAAGGCACCTTTATTTTTGGTTAATTATAACGAAGGTAAGCGTAATGCAGTACCGAGATCGTTCGGAATTACCTTTTTTTTTTTTTTTTTTTTTTTTTTTTTTTTTTTTTTTTTTTTTCAAAAATGGCGATGTAAGAAATTTTTTTTTTTTTTTTTTTTTTTTTTTTTTTTTTTTTTTTTTTTTTTTTTTTTCGTAATTAATTGGGAAGGAGTCGGAGGGAAATATTTTTGAAAATGAATTTTTCTGGTAAAAAGGTAATTTTCACCCCTTATGCAAATGAGTTTTGAAATATTAATGGATGATGGTGTTCTCCAGTGTTTAAAAAAAAAAAAAAAATCGTATCATTAATCACGCTCCCTTCCTACCTTACAATCTCCATCCACTTCATTTGAGAAGCAACGTAATATAAGTACATTATTTTCATCCCCTATTTATTATTATTATTATTATTATTATTATTATTATTATTATTATTACCTCAACAGCTAATTTTCAGCTCAATATTATAAAAATATTACTAGTAATATTAGAAATCTATAAAATTTCTAAAATATTTTCGCTATGTATTGATTGATTGGCTGGGATTATTATTGGCAATATCGGTTTAGTTTTAAATTTACTATTACATTTGTCTTACCGAAAAATTAAGTTGAAGAGAATTTTTCTTTCTCACCTCAGCTAATGCTCTTCGACTGTTCTTCTGTTGACACCCCGCTTTATATAAGATTAATAGTAATAGTTGAGACATTAGTTACCTGTCACCTCACCAGAGTATAATTTTTCCAAATATATATATATATATATATATATATATATATATATATATATATATATATATATATATATATATATATATATATATATATATATATATATATATATATATATATATATATATATATATATATATTGAAATACTTTATGTAATTAAAAATATTTTCCTTATATTACGAAGATTGGAAATGAAAACTCAGAAATTTTTTTTTTTTAATGTAAATGCCATTTATTATTAACTCTATCCCCCACTCCCCCTCGCCCCCTCTTTCATTTCTTTGGCGTATGTTTGATTATGTAACGTTTCCATCCATTGATGAAGTTGCGGAAGCGATCACGGGCGGACGAACGGATGTTTGGGCGTTACGAGTCCCCCCGTGATAACAAATGGGCGAAAAAGTGACGTAAAAATATTGTCTGAGCGGATTGCCTAATACGTAAACATTGGTTCGTCCGTTATATTGGGTGCGGACTTGCCGATATTTTTCTTGTTAGACCCGTGAGCTATTTATACTCGATAGATTTTTATGGAATGGTTGGTTGGTTTAGTGTGTGAAGGTGAGAGATGAGCTGTCTCTCTCCATTGTCTTTTGCTGCCCGCGAACAACGGGGAATAGAAATAGAATATTTATTTCCGTTCCCCGGCTCGAGTTCATCTTCTTCAGATGAGAGGAAGGGAGAGAGAGTGAGAGACGTTGAGTGACGATTTATTGGGGAGAATTATGGGCTGACGTTTGGATTATTTTCTGGAACAGGTAGGCAGTCTGTCAGCAATGTGTGTTTGTGTAGTCTGCGTTATCATATGTTCGTGCTCGAAGAGATCCTTCCGAGGAACATGATAAGTTGCTCTAATAATACTCAAATGCTTTTCCATTTTGCTTATCTGATATTATTATTATTATTATTATTATTATTATTATTATTATTATTATTATTATTATTATTATTAAATGGATTGGGGGAGAGAAGAGAGTACAAGCGAGATATAATAATGAAATGGGGCCTCTTAAACAATCAGTGTATTTCCCATGGGATGAACCAAGGCTCCAAAGGATAAATCGAAATTTCGAAGAATTCCTATCGAACAATTATAGTAAATATCCCCAATCCAAATCCCCCTAACTCTTTTTCTCTCTTTTGCGGGGATTTTTATCTTATTAATTTTGGAAAGTCTTTAATAGAATTTTTTTTTTGATTGGTTTTCATTGTTATGAAATAATAATAGTAATTAATATTATTATTTATTATTATTATTATTATTTACACTAAGTAGTGTGTCCGTTCAGTTAAATAATGCACACACACACACACACACTTTTTCTAATTGCACTTTGTTTTATTTTATAGACTTATGATTGATTGTAGTAATTAACAAGAGTTTTTATGTTTCTACATTGTTACCTCTTCCTCCTATATATATATATATATATATATATATATATATATATATATATATATATATATATATATATATATATATATATATATATATATATATATATATATATATATATATATATATATATATATATATATATATATATATATATATATATATATATATATATATATATATATATATATATATATATATATATATATATATATATATATATATATATATATATATATATATATATATATATATATATATATATATATATATATATATATATATATATATATATAATATATGTATATATAAATAATATATGTATATATGTGGTTTGTTGCAGACCATTCACCTTCTCCACGATGATCCACATTATGAAAAAATTCCTTACCAGGCAACCACATACAGTGTATGTACCCACGCTTCGATTCCATCGAATGTTGCACCACCGCACTTGCCACACCAACCTCCTCCTCCTCCTCCTCCTCCCCCTTCGCAAATCGTCCCGCATGCGGCTAGGCAGGTGCGGTTCTCGGTGGTCCTGTCCATACGACAGGATACTGTTGTTTTGTTTTTGTTTACGTTTTAAATTGACCATTATATATATATATTTAAAAATCTAATTTGAATTTTATTTTATTTTATTTATTTTTATTATTATTTATTATTAATTATTATTATTATTTATTTATTTATTTCAAACGTAACTTGACATTTTTTTTTCGAAATTAACCTCAACAAACTATTAAGTGTTGACCGACCGTCTTTCGATGCCTAAAACCTTTTTCACTTAACCTTCCTTTTCTGTTTATGGCTAATGAATGTCTATCGCATCGTGTCCTTTGATTTATCGAAAAAAGCTTTGTAAGTAATGGTGAATGAAAATAAATATTTGACACTCGAGACGAGACTTTTTCTAAACAATGGAAGACATTTGCCTTGCTTTGTACTTTCTTGCATGACTTGACTGCTTTTGTCTTTTGTATTGTCTTCTTTCTTTGACTTGACTGCTTTATTTATTGTTAAAATTTATGCTTACATTTACTTTTAATAAGTTGTGAATTTTGTACATATCAAACCTCAAACAAACCTTGTAAGATTAATTGCCTATCTTTTTTTTTCCACTAGTTATATTTTATTTTTTTATAATAATGTTATTTATGTATTTTTCTCTTTTTTTTTTTCCATTTTAGACTCTTGCGATGTACGCAGAAGAATACGAAGAAAAAGTACAAGTTAAAGTTCTTGACTGTGACACTATTTCTCAAGTTAAATCAAAGATCCTCGACGCCCTTTATCGTAATACACCTTACTCACTTAGACCATCCGTCCATGAAGTTGATTTGGGTAAGTACTATTTTCAAAAAAAAAAAAAAATTTTTTTATTTTTTTATTTTTTATACTCCTTTACATTTTTTCGAATTTTTTGCTTCTCAGTTCTAAAATACGTTTCCACTTTTATCCCTTTCTGTATTTGTCCGTAATTGGTTTGATAAAAAAGATTTTTTTCCTCTTTGAAAAACTTGCCCCAAATTTTTTAGACTTCTTTTTGATCGTGTTCATTAATGGAGCAATTATAGGGAACACTTTTTTTTTAATCCATCTTTCAATTCATTTTTCCGTGAACAGAACTGCGCCACGGGCGAGCCGGACGTGTGTCCCTCAATGACGAAGACGCGACATCGGTTACGCAGCCAGGGGGATGGAGGCGCCTTAATACTCTATCTCATTACGGCGTCAGGGATTCTGCCGTCATGGCCCTTCTTCCCAGGCAGAATGATTCATTCTCTTCTAATTGTAAGTGTTACTATATATATATATATATATATATATATATATATATATATATATATATATATATATATATATATATATATATATATATATATATATATATATATATATATATATATATATATATATATATATATATATATATATATATATATATATATATATATATATATATATATATATATATATATATATATATATATATGAATAAGGGCACATTTTGTAATACTTTTCCCTAATACACCTTTTTTTTCCATTTTAATCGGGGCCATATAGTAGGTCATTTGCACATAAATAAATAATAATCTAATTCTAAAAGTAATAGTAAATTTTTTTTTATCTTTTTTAAACCATTTACACTACTTTAATGGGGTTAATAAGGACAGCCGTAGAGGTGAATGAGGACGTTACATTTTATGAATATAAATATTATTTGATTTTTTTCTACATTTTATGAATATAAATATTATATGCATTTCATTTTTAACATTTTATAAATATAAATAATATTTGCATTTCAGTTTTTACATTTTATGAATATAAATATTATTTGCATTTCATTTTGTACATTTTATGAATATGAATGTTATTTGCATTTCATTTTGTACATTTTATGAATATAATTATATAATTTGCATTACATTTTATGAATATAAATATTATGAATATAAATATTATTTGAATTTCATTTTATACATTTTATGAATATAAATATTATTTACATTTCATTTTTTACATTTTATGAATATAAATATTATTTGCATTTCATTTTTTACATTTTATGAATATTAATATTATTTGCATTTCAATATTTACATTTTATGAATATAAATATTATTTGTATTTAATTTTTTTCATTTTATAAATATAAAAATTATTTTTCATTTTTTTATTGTAGATTACATTTATATTATTACATGAAAAGTGTCGTAAAATGTTATTAATGATAGTTAGAATATGAATAAAAATATTCATATGTACACCACAGCCTATTTTTGAGGTGGAATGAATAATGACAAATTTACCCATGTGATTTAAACACTATTTAAATAATTCTAACTCGTAACTAGCTACTAACCAATTTTACTACTAAATACAAAGAATTTTTTTCAGGTTAAACGTACCTTTATCTACACAATAAAAAAAAATTTAAAAATAATTCAAATCTGTTTTTTTTTTTTTTTTTTTTTTTTTTTTTTTTTTTTTTTTTTTTTTTTTTTTTTTTTTTTTTTTTTTTTTTTTGAAATTTAAAAAAATTGGATTTTAAAAAAATTAAATTTCTAAAAACAAATTTCTTCCCTAGAGCATATATATATATATATAATATATATATTATATATATATATATATATATATATATATATATATATATATATATATAATATATATATATATATATATATATATATATATATATATATAATATATATATATATATATATATATATATAATAAAAAATATATATTAATAATAATAAAAAAAAAATTAAAAAAAAAAATAATATATAATAATATATATATATATATATATATATATATATATATATATATATATATATATAATATATATATATATATATATATATATATATATATATATATATATATATATATATATATATATATATATATATATATATATATATAATATATTTTTTACACATCACCACCACTCATCGGTAGAGCCCTATTCAAGGAAAGGGTGTTAAATCAATACAAATATATATAAATGCACATCAATATAAATAAACACAATATGAAAATACATCAGTATAAATTATTACCACCTTAACTGCCACTTTCATCACTATCACTACCAATCTCATCGCCACTATCATCACCACCATCAGCGTCATCATCACTATCATTATTATTCGTATTGCAAAGAATTTTCCTGAATTAAATATTATCTAATTAAAAGTTGAAGAATTATAGGATGGCTGTTGAAAGAAAAAAGTTTTTATTTTCACTATTATTTATTATTATTATTATTATTATTATTATTATTATTATTAACAGGTACAGGCTATTATTCGTACGCGAATAGCGTCTCGCCTCTGAATTCACCTTCGGAAGAGATGGATCGAAGGGGTCATTCCAAATCATCCTCGGGACAAGGTGTTCGCTATTTCCATTTAGTGAGACCCGCTGAAGAACAGTCGCTCTCTACTTTGTCTTCGAAGGACGCTTCTAAAGGTGATCGCACCTACGGTACTCACAAGGCAGTCCCCGAAATCTTCCTTACTCGCCTCCTATCAACGAAAGGGACGGTCCAACAATTCGTCGACGACTTCTTCAGGACAATTTTGAGTCCGAATGATGGTCTCCCTCCTGCGATCAAGTGGCTTTTTGACCTTCTTGACAACGCAGCTCAAAATCATAGTATCGTTGACCCAGAAGTCATCCACTCGTGGAAGTCCAATTGTCTACCCCTTCGCTTCTGGGTTAATTTTATAAAGAACCCGGAATTTATTTTCGATGTTTCGAAAACCCCGACTGTCGATGCTTGTTTGGCTGTAGTCGCACAGACGTTCGTTGACGCTTGCGCTACCAATGAACATCGTCTTGGCAAAGATTCGCCTTCCAATAAATTGCTTTTTGCCAAGGACATTCCTAAATACAGATCTCAGGTTAGTGTGCGTATATATATAATAATAATAATAATAATAATAATAATAATAATAATAATAATAATAATAATAATAATAATAATAATAATAATAATATATATATATATATATATGTTGGCAACGCCATTAATTATTTACTATTTATAAAACAAGTTTTATTGCTGAGGGAGATAATTATGGAAACCGTTAAACTTTAAAACCAAAGTGGCGATTTTAATTTACGGAGTTCAATTCTGGAACCATTTTTTAAAATATATTTACTGAATTTTACCACGCACCACGCGCGCACACACGCATATACAAGCATATATATATATATATATATATATATATATATATATATATATATATATATATATATATATATATATATATATATATATATATATATATATATATATATATATATATATATATATATATATATATATATTATTGATTTTAGGTGACGAACTTTTACGCTGACGTGGCAAAGGCACAGCCAGTGAGCGAACAGGAATTGGCCCAAAATATGCAACAACTTTCTGCTTTTTATAAAGAAAAATTTGACAATTTAGCTGCCTTGAAAGATCTCTACATTTATGTTAGTCGTTACAGTGAATTGGTAAGTTTTTAATATTATTATTATTAGTAGTAGTGGTAATATGAATTTTATTAACAAAAAAATAAAAAATTAGAATTGTCTTTTCTGAAATCTTGATTTTTTAATTCTTATGGATGTTTCTTTTCTTTGCAGATATTAGAGGCCTTGGAGTCTGACCCCGTTTGCCGCGATCTGAATTTGGCGCATAGATTGCAGTCTATTAGTTATATTTTAGAATCTTACGGCCACTCTGGGGGACCCGTTGCCCCAATGACACCTCTTCAGTTAGCTGGTCAGTTATCGGAACTATGAGATTCAGACCACTCCCCTTTTCCTTCAACTATTCCTAGACACTCTCTGAAGATCGGATTTGGAAACGTACCGGGAAGGGGTGAGTGGTTTCTCTAATCAGTGGTTACATATGAAAGAAAATGTGAACAAATTTTTATATGAATATATATAAATATACACACAGTTTATGCATAAATAGGAACAATGTGCTTTAATTTTTATCCCTAGACGGACTTGCTTAAGTGACTTTTTATTATTATTATTATATATATATATATATATATATATATATATATATATATATATATATATATATATATATATATATATATATATATATATAATATATTATATATATATATAGTTATGTATTACTGTACA
>SEYY01000672.1:10000-17500 GCA_009176605.1 Armadillidium nasatum
CCTGCCACGATTTCTCATGGAACTCTTCAATAGTGTCAATAGGCCGCACGTTTAACCCAACCTTCATTATGGGAAAGTGGCTGAAAATTGTCTCTTGTTCATGTTATTCACTAAAATGCGTTGACATGTCTCGTATGACAAACTGAAGGGATTACAAACAATATGATTAACACTTGCTACATCACGGCTTCCTTTAGCATATGATTGGTTTCAGTCGCAGTTTTATTGAGCTTCAACAAGATGTTAATGCCAACTCTTTGCTCTTTAACTTCAGTCATTTCTAAATTTGCAGAAACACAAGACAAAGATGTAAAGAAAACAACCGAAACTCGGAATCATGTACAGTCGTCAACAGAAGTTCGTTCCTATTAAGCTGGAAATAAATATTTATACAAAATGGGGATCATTTCAGGTTCAGCCAATCACAGTTCAATTAAGCCCCGCTCAATGTTTTTATTTTCTTTTTATTCAAAATAGAGCTTTTATGAAATGATTTCTATTTTATATAAATATTTATTTCCAGCCTAATAGGAACGAACTTCTGTTGACGACTGTACATTCATAAAGACGCCAGTTGGCAAACTAATTGTTGAGCACAACGCCGAGAGGCATCTAGGGGTAAACTTTATACCACTGCTAGTTTGCGACCGATATTCAAATTATTGGAAATTTTGGGTACAGCCTCGTTTAATTAAGAATTATTGCATAATTAAACCTTATATCCCAAGATATTTCGTTTTTCAGGTAAATGTTTCGAATCAGTTGGGGTTGTTGCAGAAGAGAGTCATGACGAAGAAGGAAGACCTCGATTTTTTTCCCACAATCCGATGGACTTATTTTTCCCAACTGATTTAATCAACCATTTGCATTGGTACTGGAAATTCGTTAAACACCCCCATTCGCTGGTGATTATAATTATTATTATTATTATTATTTTTGTTTGACTGTATTCTATTTTACCCTTTCGATAAGATGTAGGGTCTGAGGTAAGGCACCATAGGCAGGCACTGGCATTAACAGTGTTACGTTGCTCACCCCAGAACAAGTCGATAGTGTGGGAAAAGTGTGCAACATGCAGTCAGCATGTCAAATCTAGAGGGAACCTCTATCGAGTACCTAGCAAAATAAATTTGTCCGTAATAGCATATCCACAAGGTTAAACTTTATTATTATTATTATTATTATTATTATTATTGGAGAAGGAGTATGGTTGGGAGAGCTGAACAGAGCATGCTGAGGTAGATTGGGCATGTCTGCAGGATGAATGAGGAAAGACTGGCCAAAAAGGTATTGTATCAGAAGAGCAGGGTGTGAGAGGTAGAGGGAGACCGAGGGGAGGTTGGATGAGTGGGGTCAAGGAGTTATTGAGGGACAAAGGGATGAGCTGGGAGTAGGATGTGAAGTTGACAGAGGATAGGAGTGAGTGGAAAAGATTGGTAAGGAGTGAGCGTTGGGGAATGGATGTGGCCTACGGTAAACACCACCCCATGATTGAGAGAATAAAAAAAAAAATATTACTATTACAAAATTAGTGCATAATACTGCCAATTTCATCAGTTTTGGAAGCATCGAAGATCTCGGTTACATGTTTGCCCTCACTATGAAAGAGAGAAAATATGTAATACCGAAGAAAATAATTGGAAATTGTTTTTTTTCATTTTCACAAAAGTAAAGACTAAATTAATGAATAATTATTAAAACCTCGGTTACCTGCAATTGGAAAGCTTTAAACTAGCAATAAGTCTTAAGTGGATATTCCACATTATGTGGGAAACAGCTGGGAAATATTTTGATATTTAAAACAACATTTTGCAATGTCTGAGGACTTCACTAAATAGCGACCAAATGGAATATATATTTATATGTTTTTTTTTTATCTGGAAATTAAAAAATATTATTATTATATTAAAAAAAAAAAAAAAAAAATTATATAAAAAAATAAATAATAATAAATTGTATATATTTTCCTTCCACGGACCTAAAAATTACTTCCTGTTCTAAGTTAATTTTCTTTAAGATAATTCTGGAGAATAATTTAGAAATAAAATTAAATTAATGATTATATTTCTTTGCTAATGCGTTTCGTTCACAGACTTTGGACATCTTCAGAGCTTGAAATTATAGCAGTGAATGAATTTACATAAACAAATTACAATAAAATAAATTAAGATTATAATAATTATGATAAAATATTTCAAATAATATTAAGTTTAAGGGATATAACATTGAATTTTATGTTAATGTCGGGTCTGTAGCTTTTAATGTAAAAAGCCTCTGAAATTTTTAACTTTTGAACTTCACCCGAAATATACAGGACTTTGAAATGAGTTTATATATATTGGAGAGTTCTTAAATCTTGTTTGGTTTGAATCTATGTTGATAAGCTCTCTCCTACAATCTGTTAATTGTGTATCCAATATACGCCGACGTACAAAATTTATATTATAATAATAAATGAAAATATTTTATTAAAATTATTGTAATGTTAATTTATTGTATTGTAATTTGTTTATGTAAGTTCATTTACTGCTATAATTTCAAGCTCTGAAGATGTCCCAAGTCTGTGAGCAAAACTAGTTAGCAAAGAAATATAATCATTCATTTCATTTTATTTGTAAAATTTTCTGTAGAATCATCTTAAAGAAAATTAGCTTAGAACAGAAAGTAAATTTTAGATCCGTGTTGGGGAAATGTATACAATTTATTAAAACAAAAGATGATACGGAATTCTCAAATCAAATAATAATAATAATTACAATAATAATAATAATAATAATAATACCATAAATTATAACAAATTTATCTTGAGCAATTTGACATTTTTATTATTATTATTATTATGATTATTATTATTATTATTATTATAGGGGCCAGAATGCTGCAGCCAATTTTCGATTTCTTTCCATGGAATAGAACCGCGCATGATGTGGGTTCTTGAAATGCTGTTGTATCACATTAAAGTCACTGGCCGACAGTATGGAAATAATACTTACAGCTGATATTTGCTTCTACAACTATTATTGTTATTATTATTATTATTATGGGTTGTAATTTCTTATTTACCTTTGAATTATTATTAGTTATTATTGGTTGAAATTTATTTATTTTGAATTATTATTATAATTGTTTGTAATTTATTCCTATTCAAAATGATATTTTGAAAAAAATAAAAGATAAAAGTATGTGGGTGGTTAGTGATGCAAATGCATGCCACCCGTCAAAAAAAATGTTGAAGAATATTTGTAAAATCTTTTGTATGAAATTTATCTCTTAAATAAAATTTAAAGCTCTTTTTATTATTATTATCATTATTATTATTATAATTACGTTAATAAATAGTTATTTGGAAAGAAATATTAGACCACAAAAATCATCACATCATGCATCATCCAGCATCGAGTTTATATATATATATATTATATATATATATATAATATAATATATATATATATATATATATATATATATATATATATATATATATATAATATATATATATATATATATATATATATATATTATATATATATAATATATATATATATATATATATATATTATATTATTTATTATTTTTGAGTTATATTCACTCCGTTTATATGTATTATTTATTATTTAAACCCATAGGTTGACCAATGCAGATTGAGATATTACACTTTATTTACAAACACCAATTCATGCAATTTATGCAAAATATACACAAAATTAGGAAAAAAGCTTTCGCTCCTTTTCAGAGCCTCTTTCAGGTATCACTGATGCGACAATCTTCCTTTCGTAATTCCAGGTTCTCATGATGGTAGTTGGTTGTTGTATAACTTGTTAAAAAATGGAGAGCGGAACATGATAGAATTTTGCAACTGATCGATCTTGTAGTCACCTTCACTTTGATTATAGTTAGATAGATTTTTGATACAGAAGGCTTCGGTTATTTTTCTTTTATTATAGTTGTTTATATGTTTAATGGTAGAACTAATCCTTTAGATTAATAATATGGTTATTTTCTTGTCTATGTATGGTGAGGGCTGAGTTTTGGTTGTCTGTTTGTAGGTCATATTTATGCTGGTATAATCTTCTATTGTAGTCGGTGGTTTCCCCTATATATTTCAGATTACAACCCGAACAAGGTATGCTGTAGATGCAGGGGGGTTTGTATTAGGGGCTTTTGGGGGTTTAAATACTTTTTTAAAATACAAACCCCCCTGCATCTACAGCATACCTTGTTCGGGTTGTAATCTGAAATATATAGGGGAAACCACGACTACAATAGAATATTATACCAGCATAAATATGACCTCACAGACAACCAAAACTCAGCCCTCACCATACATAGACAAGAAAATTAACCATATTATTAATCTAAAGGATAGTTCTACCATTAAACATATAAACAACTATAATAAAAGAAAAATAACCGAAGCCTTCTGTATCAAAAATCTATCTAACTATAATCAAAGTGAAGGTGACTACAAGATCGATCAGTTGCAAAATTCTATCATGTTCCGCTCTCCATTCTTTAACAAGTTATACAACAACCAACTACCATCATAAAACCTGGAATTACGAAAGGAAGATCGATCAGTGATACCTAAAGAGGCTCTGAAAAGGAGCGAAAGCTTGTTTCCTAATTTTGTTATATTTTGCATAAATTGCATGAATTGGTGTTTGTAAATAAATATATAATTGGTCAACCATAATAAATATTATATAGTAACTATATATATTATATATATATATATATTATAATATAAATATATATATATATATATATATATATATATATATATATCCTCCGATGGGCAAAAGTCATGGGTCTACCAAATTTTATCGGAGTTAGGGGGGGAAGGGAACGGCTACCATTACGACCATTCAAAGGCCAACATGCACTAAAACACGGTGCTTGAAAATGTGTAAATGAAATGGGGAAAAATAGATAAAAGAAGCGTGTTCTAGACCTTACCAGAAGAGTGCATTTAAGATTAAGAGTGGCGGTAAAGTCTGGAGTAAAGGAGTTGAACTGAGAAAATACATTTTTTAGATAGACGAACAGCGCGAATTCTCATTAGTTGTATGCGGTTAGAGAGAGAATTCAGAATGTAGTATTTGTTGTAATACCGATTGTATAAAGGTGAATGATTCAACAGTTCGACATAAAGAAAGAGTCAGTGAGTGCGAAAGTCGAGATGATGAAAAGTCCTATACTCTACCTTACCAAGAAGAGCAGTATGAATATATGTTGAATCGCCCCATTCATGTGATGCATGTTCCTTTCAAAGGGGAACAATACCTCTATTTAGAGCCAGTAACTGGAGTGACGAAAAGAACCCCGGAAGGCGTCAGTACACTGTATCTCTTAGAAATTTTCTTCGAAGATCACATAAAAAAATTAATAAAGAATTACTGTTCTTTTGATGAATTGAAAACAAACATGTTTACTTTGCCCAACTAGAAACACGAAAAAGACTGAGTCTACTACTTTAAGGTCATCTTCTAGCATCAATTATTTGTCGTTGAGAGGTTCATCTTTGAATATAGAATAGAAAAAGTTAATAATAGAATAGAACCCAGAGGAACACCACCATTAATAGATTTGATTTAAAGGATGAGCGGTGGCCATCTACAATAGCAGCTATAGAACAACTGGAAAGGAAGTCAGGGAGATAGATAATTACATAATAAGGATTTAGAAATCAAAGCTTTGATCTGACTATCGAAAACCTTCGATATGACTAACGCCACATCAAAAGATTCAACAAAATGCTGGAGCGTAGGATTAAGAGTAGGAGAAAAAGGAAAAAACGATCACCAGTTGAAAGTTCCTTACGGAAGCCGTACTGAGATTAAACGACTATTTAAGACATTTCCAAATCTTCCAATTAAGGATAAATTCGAAACCGTAAAAAGGAACAGAGGTTAAAGAGATAAGACAATAGTTGGATGGTTGAGATGTGCCCCACTTCTTCGTCACAGGCTGAATGAATGCACCTAACAGGAAGAAAAGATATGAGTTGATAAGCTGAGATGAAACAGTCTAACATGGAAGGCAAGATGAAAGGTCAGGAGCTCAAGCTTTGAGAACCGTAGAAGATACTGTCAGGAATGTACGCATTCTTAGTTTTTAGCTCAAATATGAGCAGAAATAATTTTAGAAGAGATAATTGAGATGGATAAGTGGAGGAGGAGGAAATAGCTCAGGAATCATTTAATGTAGAGTTTGAATCAAAGTTTTGCGAAGAGTACAGCTTTAGCAGAAGGTAAGATAGCATTACTGCCGTCAGAAGGTATAAGATGAGGGAAAAAGAAAGAAGCAAAGTTAGAGATGGCATTTTTTAACTATATATATATATATATATATATTATATATATATATATATATATATATATATATATATATATATATATATATATATATATATATATATATATATATATATATATATATATATATATATATATATATATAGCCAACTGTATAGTCATAAACTAATCATATACCTTTGGATATCGACCATACTATTAATATAATTATACAACTTACACTATGTTAAAACCAAAACAAACCTCAAAATCAATAAGATTGATTATTATTTATTTACTTATTAATGGCAACAATAATAACTAATCAAATAAATCCAAACTCCTTTTCCTTGATAATTATGAAACCAACTATGTAGTATTGCTCTAATATCATTTATTATTTTTATTATTTTTATTATTATTATTAATATAATTTTATTCTAAAGATGTTTGTATTTTTTAAATGCAGGAATGAATAAGAAGTTTTAACACTTGGATAAAGACATATTTAATATATAATAATTACTTGGACTAGTATATCTACATTAATTTTAAGTATATAATAGTTTTAATTTTGTAAAATATACAATATATAAAAATAAATATATATATATATATATATATATATATATATATATATATATATATATATATATATATATATATATATATATATATATATATATATATATATATATATATATATATATATATATATATATATACACGATTGCAATTTATAAGAGTATAAATAATATACAAATATATAATTATAATAAACTGACAAACAAGAAATGGCGACTGAAGCTTGAATACAACACTGCAAGTGACATAAAAATCTTTAAAAAGAAAACATTCAAATAAAATATAAAAAAAAAAAAAAAAAAAAAAAAAAAAAAAAAAAAAAAAAAAACTGAATATAAAAGGGAATTGTGTAAGAAGTTTGTTAAGCTCTTAAATTATTTTGCTAATTTTTGATATAAAACAATAATAAATAATAATTTCATGGTAACAAGGGACGGCCATTTTAAAAAGAACATATATATATTTGTCAGTCCAATAGTGAGCAAAGGCAGTTGGTATAATATTCTAAAAAAATACACCAAAATAAAAAAAATATATATAAAAAAAAAAAAAAAAAAAAAAATTTTTTTTTTTTTTCTTATAAAAAAAAAAAATATATCTAATTAAAAAATAAGTTTATAAA
>SEYY01000672.1:22500-25000 GCA_009176605.1 Armadillidium nasatum
TCTATTTGAAGTTACAGAAGAATGATATTACAATTGGAAGCTCCAACTGTAAAATGGAATAATCTCCTTTTTTCCTTCTTGTGCAGGTCTGATCATATGGATTCGAAATCACGACAAAGTTGGCAAGAGTATTATGTTGACTTGAGCCAAAGCAGAGTTTGCAATCAAACTCAAATAATTTGTGTAACTTCAATTCACTTGGCGAGGAAAACATATAACTCAATTTCTCCTGACTATAGAAGCTACTGGGGTCAGATGAAAAAGGACGGGACCTACCCAATACAAACGTGAGATGGAAAAATTCAGAACTAATTCCAAACCCAAAAGAAAATGTTTCTTCACACCAAGTGATAATTGTTATGCAGAGAAGAAAACAAGGACCAAGTTTCAATTTTTTTCAGTTCATCAGAAATTACAAAAGATTTGAATATTTAAAAAAGAAAGATGATAAGATTGCAAAGAATAATGACAAAAATATCTAAATATATATGAAAAAGGTAATGAATAATGATTACCGTCACTTGAGTCAGCTCTTTCTGCTGCGATAGTTTCGTTCAAACAAAGAAGTCCCGTGCCTCTGTTTTGAGTTTGTGTTTCATTTTCGGAATCAGAATCAGTTTCATCGAGCCTATTATAGGCTCTTCCATCACTCGGTCTTGCCATTTCTTCCTGTCGTCTCAGTTCTGCCTGTCTTTCAGCTTCTTGAAATGGATTTTCCTGATTATAAATTAAACAAAAGTTTATTAGTATAAGAATAAAGTTGAAGATACATCCAAATAAACCAACTAATATGAAATATATTTTGAAATCTTTCAACATTACTTAAACTATCATATTACTGATAAACTAAAAAATAATTTTTTTTTAATTTAATTACAAAAAATGAGACTATTATTACTGATAAAATAAATCTGGAATTAAAAACAAACCCTCTGTTGGGCAAATGTCCCCCCTTGTGTCCCGCCTTCAGAATTGATTAAAGGCGCAGTTTCATCTTCAGAATCTGAATCAAGATCAGATGGCCTCTCATCCCCTGTAATAACTTTTCTTTTGCACACTGGACAAACTCTTCTGTTCTTTGTCAGCCAAGGGTCTATACATTTGCTATGATAGGCTAAAAAAAAAAGTATCAATCAACACGAGCTCGAAGTTAAATCACAGCATATAAATAATAAGTTTAATAATAAAAAATTTATAATTATAAATTTATAATTAATACTATTTAATTACGATAAAAAACTTACAATACTGTGACTATAAAAAATAAAATCAAGAATTAAAGGGAAATTTAAATAGAAATTCAATATATATATAATATATATTATATATATATATATATATATATAATATATATATATATATATATAATAATATATATATATATATTATATATATATATATATATATATATATATATATTATATATAATATATATATATATATTATTATATATATATTATATATATATATATATATATATATATATATATATATATATATATATATATATATATATATATATATCACACTACCATGACTGCAAGGAAGAACCCTAAGCTTGTCGTTGTCTACATAATCTTCAAGACAAACTGCACAACATTCGTATGGGTCTCCTTTCTTGAATTTGTGAATTGGAAGTTTTTTCAGAGCTCGGGATGAAAGCCTATGTCTGCGAGACCTTCGGTAATCTCTTATGCACTTTAGAAACTGAAAACAAAGTCATAGATATATATATATATATATATATAATATATATATATATAATATATATAATATATATATATATATATATATATATATATATATATATATATATATATATATATATATATATATATATAAAGAATTCACTCACATTTTCTATAAACAATACACTGATCTTCCTAAACTACATCTTCTGAGCATGGGTTCTAAAAAAAATCCCAAGCTATTACGATAAACTACAACCGAAGCATTAATAATAATCACAGGATGCCTCTTCACAACGCCAAACATTCAGCTCTGATCAGAAACCAACATATTTCTTATAAACTACTACTATCTGGAAATACTAGGCAGTCAATTTTACAAAACTCTTGACCCCTGACCACTCAACACACCTTCCTTAACACAAGATAAAAAAAAAAAAAAGAGAGAGAGAGAGAGAGGTTCAGAATATTCTGGTGTAATAATAGCCTTCATAGTTGGGACAAATATTTGAAAATAGAATCAATATAGTAAAAACTGATACACAGACTCATAAAACTCACCTGAGTTTATTAATACGTACATCCGACTCTGATGAATGATTTAATAGAAGAATGTAAATAAAAAATAATAAACCAAAGAATACAAAATCAAAGGATTTACTTACAAAAAATCAAATCTATGACAAATATTTACACCTAAATGATATGTTACGAATCAACAAATGACACAATTCTAACATTCAATTACCTCAAAAATGCAGCATTAGCAAACCAAAGTTGAAAACAAATAAAAGGCACAAAATTTGGCTAAA
>SEYY01000672.1:30000-62500 GCA_009176605.1 Armadillidium nasatum
TATATGCCAAATGCTGCACAAATACATGCATATCACAGAACTTGAGTCTCCTAAAACTCATTTTCAAATGCTGATCTTCTAACCCAAAAACACTGCGTCCCTTTATAACATATCAGTAAACTGAAAAAGTCAATATACCATATATACAGATACCTATATATAGATTACCATATTGTTTTCCCTTAAAAATGGAGGAGAAGGAGAGCCAAACTTATGGTTCTTTCACTTATTTTGGTTGTGGTGAATTAAATTTTCTTAGTCAGAATAATAAGAGTACAATGAATGGAACAAGATATTTTATACATAATAAAAGGATAAACTTTCATTGACAAAGGCAGTGCCCCAAGTAACATTTAATGCAAAATGGAGTCAAAATGGACAAAAGGGGTTGATAAATTCCACAAAATTTTTATGTTCTAGAAAAGTATGATAATAGTTCTTGTCTACATTCCAACAAAAGTTTGTGGAAAATAATAATAATAAATGTAGTATTATAATCTCACTCCCCAAACTACATTAAGTCAATAAAAAAAATATGGCAAATTTTAGTACAAAGACAGAATGTCTGAAACAAGTCTTCATAACGAGTAAAAGTCACATGTCAAATTAAAATAGACGGAGATCTGAAACTATATATATATATATATATATATATATATATATATTATATATATATATATATATATATATATATATATATATATATATATATATATATATATATATATATATATATATATATATATATATATATATGAGGGAACGATTAAGAATTTTTTAATGATTATAGTAAATTTGATGATGACAATGACAAGAAATTGTAAAATATATTTTAAATATTTCAATTATCTTAATGAATTTAACAATTTTATAATAAGAAACTATTAAATTGTCTTTTCATTATAGTTTATTCAAATATGAAGAATTATTTCTTGTAATTTTAATATGTAGTACAGGGTGTCCCACTCATTCACAACCCCAAATATGAGCTTATAGATATCAAAATGGTGGTAATAAGTTAATAAAATTTGCCACAAACAAACCATGGTGAGAATCGTGCTGACATCACAAGTATCAAAAGTGAATGCAACATTAACATCAAGGTATGACTGCACATGCTTTTTCATGTTACAGAAGGTTGCTGCCAACATTCGGAGTTACAGCATCAATTGACTACCGAATATTGTCTTTCAGTTGCAAAGAATATGTGGCTTGTGCGATACAATTTCACCTTCAGCCTGTCTCATAGGAAGAAATCCGGTGGGGTAAGGTAATGCTACTTGGTGGCCAAAGTCCTTTGGAAACTACTCAATTTTCAAGGGACTCAATTTAATACATGCTGACATTGGACGTGAGGTAAGTGATGCCATCCTGCTGAAAATACCCAGTACAGAGTTTCTTATAATCCAAATGATTTACGAACTCATTGAAGATGTTCCTATGACCAGTACTTTGATATCTATAAGCACATGTCTGGGGTCAATAGCAAGTGGAACATTCTGTACAAAAGTATCTTAAGAAAACGGATTTAAAAATTTTAATATGGGAGAACATGGACAAACATGCAAAATTCTAGTGCTGTAAATTTACAGCTCTTAAATTGTGATTCAAAAAAAAAAAATTTTCTACAGTTTCTGAGATAATTCGATTTCGCCTTGGAGAGCATATTTTGCATTCACTACTAAACAGCTTTTCATTATCAATCAGAGAAGATTGAGTAGAGAGATATTTATAAGCTAAAATATATAAATTAATCAGAAAAATAATCGTCAGAAATTTGATGATGATGATTGAGAAAAACTAAGTCAATTTTGCTGATAACGATATATATATATATATATATATATATATATATATATATATATATATATATATATATATATATATATATATATATATATATATATATATATATATATATATATATATACAATAACAATATTCAAGATTTAAATTTTAAAATTACCATACAAAAATAAAAAGTAAGACAATAAAAAAGCTTAATTCAATAAAATATTAAAATTTTATGAAACAAATTTTCAGTCCAAACTTGACTCCTTTTTCAAGTGTTACAGTAATGATAACTATATTAAAAGGGAAAAGAAGCACTAATGAGCTACTGCATATAGAACATGTCAATTTATTCATGCAATGGAGTTATCATACAGGGACACCAAAAGTTCCCTAAAATAAGAATTCCCTTTTAAAATGTTGTTAGCTGATACATTATTTGAATTAGTTAATTCAAATAATTAGGTTCATGTGATGTATGTTATCTGTGATGGAAGATTCCATGAGCTTTCTTTTATCCTGATTGTTAATAGATGCAAACAATTGTATATTTTTAATATTTAAAAAATGGTTAGTATTTCTACTATGGATTCAAGATCCTTCTAAGTCCCTAACTATATATGTGTAGGTACTTAGGTTTTTAAAAATGTCACTTCCCCAATGTAAATCTTTAAACATTCTTGACAATTTATATTATAGAGAATTTCATTTTTATTTCTTTCTTTAAAATAGATTTAAACATTATTAGTTCTGTTTAATAGAGCATATACTAATTAAGACTGTACCTATGTATTGAAATTCAACATATTTCATGCTGGAAAGACATATTGAATATTGAAAGCCCTTCTATCTAACAAAGCTTTGTGGACCCATAGCTATAGAGCCAGAGAAAAAATATTAAACAAGTTTTTTCCCTATAAAATGTTTTCATATTTATATATGTGCATGCAAATAAGGGAATTAGTAACAAGTAAATTTTTATTATATACCTAACAAATTTCATACTTAGATTAATCATTTCCTAAGTGTAAATGGAAGAGTCCAGAGTCATGCAGTTTTAAAATAATGAAGCTGGAAAAAATTTCAGCTATGCAGACATGCTTCTTACATATACCATAGATACAAAAATCCCTACATTCAATTCTTATTATTTAGATCCTGCATTAAATAATAATATTCAACTTTTAAAATAATTTGAATAGAAATATTTATAAAAGCAAGTAGGAGCAAAGTTCATTTATAATTTTTTTTTTTTTATATATCAAAGATGAAAAAGAGTAACCAGTGGATTTCATATCATAATTGAAAAAATTGAATTTTCAATTTAAAATTTTCTGTATATTTGAAAAAGTTTTTATAGTTTGTGATGATGTTTATTACTAAATTCTAAATTTAAAATGAAACTTCAGAGAACAGATATGGAAAACATATTAAGGAAAGGGACATATAATTTTTGAAAGATGTGGAATCTTTGGTGAGGGAATGAAGCGATACTTCATTCAGATTTAGAGATATTCAAGAATCTGAAAGTTCAACTTTGACACACTCTAAAAATTGTTTGATAAATTATCTTTTGGTATAAGAAGCTTAAGAGAGTAATGAAATAAGTTGTCCTACAAATGTAAAAAATTTGCTTATATATTATAATTCAGGGGCATATGAGTACTAAATTTAGATTACTCTGAATAAAGCTTTATATTTCTGAGACAGATTTTGTTTTATTGATTAAATTCTTTATTGATTTATTGATAAAAATTAAGCAACAACTTTGGTTTTAAGAATGAAAAATTAAATATGATGATAAATCTTTGTTCAGTAATGTAGATATAAACTTTTTGTTATTTTCATTATTTTATTTTTAAAGTAAAATTAATAAAAAATCTACAGGATGAGAAAAAATTTTTTTGTCTTTTATTTTAAAATTATTACACTCCTGATCCTCAGCTATAGCTCTTTTCCATTTACAGTATTTAATTCTAAATTATGAAGTTTATGAATTATAATAATAAAGAATGCTTGCTAATGACTTATTATTACATCCTATAAATTTTAATAATAAATAGGAAAAGTAATTTATAGGCAATTTTTTTTATCTAGTATTTAAACAAAACTTTGCAGATTTATTGTTCTGGCTTCACAGCCTTGCAAAAGAGAATGCTTGAGTCCCTATATATATATATATATATATATATATATATATATATATATATATATATATATATATATATATATATATATATATATATTACTAAGACAAATTTTTTTTAAAAATCTAAAGAAAGATTAACTGATTAAACAGTAAAAAAAAATTATATTTACCTTTAACCCTCCTAATGGTAAAGACGGACCAAACAATGCTGGTAAATCACCAATTACTTCTGTTGTTCTATTACTTCCAACTTTTACGATTAAAATATCAGAGAAACATGATTTACATATAAAAAGTAATATAAAAATATGGTGTGGAAATAAGAATATATTCATGATTTCCCTGCATTATTTTATTATTATTATATATATATATATATATATATATATATATATATATATATATATATAT
This sequence comes from Armadillidium nasatum, assembly GCA_009176605.1. Taxonomy (NCBI): domain Eukaryota; kingdom Metazoa; phylum Arthropoda; class Malacostraca; order Isopoda; family Armadillidiidae; genus Armadillidium; species Armadillidium nasatum. Next base: position 34,352 of record SEYY01000672.1, read on the forward strand.
ATATATATATATATATATATATATATATATAATTTTAAAAAATTCTGACTTTGAACGCTACAATTACCGAAAAAATTAATAAAGTTACATTTTCTTAAACTACAATACAATTACAAATTCCCAAATAAGGAGGGCTATTGTTTATGAGTGATCAAATATCATGAATATAAAAGGTAGTTAAAAGTAAACCAATACTGATAAATAATCTTCAATATTTTGCTTTAACTGACTCATATCATCACTCATTCCCTCATATAAACTTTTAGTTTTCACTCATTCATTCATATAAACTATAATCTTCATTATTCTACTTATGAATTGAGCAATTTTTTAAATAACATTTAAGCTGCAATGAAGAATAATAAAGATATCAAATTTTTTATACATTTGAAAGTTTTACTTCCCTTCAAAAAAGTACTTTAAAAAGACATTGTAGAGCTCATTTTTGAGATTTTTTTTACAGTCATCAATTTGGTTTTAAGACATTCGTTAACTATTGCTTTTAATTCAAATATTCCTTGATTCGAATAAAGTATATTGAAACTATCTGTAGTCTTACGCATCGTTTCTTCTTTCATAAAAGAATTTGTCCAATTTTCTCACATTCTGAAAAGAATTTTCTGAGTTTGATGAATTAAATGTACCCTAAAGAAAAAAAAATTTATATTTTTTTGCTCATAACTTAGTTAAACCCCACTTTACTAATAAGAATGTGTAAATGCGTATATAAATTAGGTTGACGAACACTCGTCCCATAAATAGGAAGCAACAAAACACGAACACAAATAAACATGCAAGGTTACAGTATTACTCATAGTCTCATGGTGCTATAAATGTAACGTACGAATTGTGTGAAGAAACCGCTAATATCCGCTAAAGATTAGAAATTTGAAAATGTTAAACAATAGGACATACAAAGGTAGTGTGAAGAAAAATAAAGACAGTCAGAAGCCAATTTAAGTTCCCATTGTTTTAAAATGATCCGTATTTGATAAATTTTCAGCTGTTCCTTCCAAAAATACATGTGAAGAAAAATAAAGACAGTCAGAAGCCAATTTAAGTTCCCATTGTTTTAAAATGATCCGTATTTGATAAATTTTCAGCTGTTCCTTCCAAAAATACTTGACCTGAGTTCACAATTACGCACGCAATATGCCACTTAACATATCCTACATATTGTATGTTCCCTTACAAAAAAAAAAATATAGTTAGCTCTGATAAACATGTGAGAACAAAAATTTACCCTTACTACTATAACTGTGTGAAACAAAACGAAGTTATTAACATAGAAATCTCAATATCCAGTTATTGTTAACATTAAAATTTAAAGAGCTTGTAATCTATTATAATTCATATAAAGGTATGGAGATTGGAGAGTATGAAACAACAAAATTGGAATCTTTCCCAAAGAAAATACATTGGTATGTTCGAGATTATACAACCATACCTGTGTTGTATATAAGGCAGAGCTCCAAGGATGATTTGCAGTTTTAAAGGAGATATTGAAGGAACTTGGCATATTTACTGTGAAAAAGATATTTCGTATTTATAATATAATATTTTCTCATTTCTTGATTCTGTTCGGGAGAGTAAATTCTTTGTACAAGGTCATAATAGGAGAACTAGAGGTCATAATAATAATAATAATAAGAAAAAAAACAAATCATATAGTCTGGATTTAAGAAAATACTTCCGGAGTAATATTTCTTCAGTTGTGGTGTGTAAAATAAGTAGTGATGTATCCGATAAGAATAAGGATGGGGTTGTAATTGAGCATGCGGGAACAAATGATATCCGTAAAAAAAAGACCCGAAAAGTTTTTGAATATTTAAGTATACAGGAGATTATTCTGGAAACTAAAAGTATACGATTTCCCAGATATTACATAGATACGATATTATTACTATATTATTATATTATTATTATTATTACAGATATTACATATTACGTAGGTATTGTTTAAGAATGGACTAGTAGGGTTATAGGTGTTAATAAATATTTGGATTAAAACTACTTAGTATGTAAATTGGTCTGAATTTATGGTCAACTTAGAGATTGCATCTTCATGGGTAGGTATTTTTATTTTCATCTAATAAAATATATACAAAAGGATTATTTAATTGATCTTCTTGTCAGAGTCGTAAACTGGAAATAGAAATGATTTGCGAGATCAAGGCAGCGTGCAGCGATCAGGAAATAGACATAGCATTAACGTGTATATATATATATATATATATATATATATATATATATATATATATATATATATATATATATATATATATATATATATATATATATATATATATATATATATATATATATATTCACGTTTCACCTTCTCAGAAGGTTTCTATAGTGTACCCTCGTCTCATTTTGAAGAGTCAATACTTCCACATCCCCCCCCTACCCCCTTCCCATGTTCTCACAAATTTACAAGTGCTTACTCGTACTTATATATACCTTATATATATATATATATATATATATATATATATATATATATATATATATATATATATATATATATATATATATATATATATATATATATATATATATATATATATATATATATATATATATAATAATCATCTTTCCCAAGGAAGGACTTTCGTCCTGTCAGTGGGATCTTTCGAGGAAGATCCTTGGGTTTCAAGGGCCCACGGCTGATACCGCTGGCTGGGCCAGGCCTATCGCGGATGCCGGAGATTATTCCCATCAGTGGCAAGAGCACTCCACTGATGTACTCGTTTAACGACTGAGTCATTCGGAGCTAAGCGCAAGGAGAAACCGCTCACGTTTCCCGCTCCGGCCAGACCTCGAACCCTGGACCTCTCGCTTGCTATAACGAGTGCTCGATCGACTGAGCTACGGAGCCGCTATATATATATATATATATATATATATATATATATATATATATATATATATATATATATATATATATATATATATATATATATATATATATATATATACCATCAAAATGACGAAACATAAAGCTGCAATGGAAATGCTTGTAGGGGCGTTATCCACCCCTTCCTCCATCACTATTTGGTAGTTTGTGGCCTCCGGTGATGGGGTTGGTGCCACCAAGACCTCTATGCCGACTTAGACTGGTGCACGGTCTTCTTTTTTCATTAATTTCTACAACATTCTCGGTCTCTTGTCTAATTTCCAATTTGTCGAACACCACCTCTTTTCTTCTAGGCCTCATCTCTTGTTCTTAACTGAAACTCAGGTGTTTGAGCTTTCTAACAGCAAACCCTACTTTGTTTCCTCCTACTGATTCTATCCTCAATTTTCATCCAAAGGTGGATGTTGCGCATATGTGCGCAGCGATGTTATCTGCTTTCGTGTCTCTAATTTGGAGTCTTCTGAATTCTCTACTTTATGACTTAAACTTTCTTGCAACTCTACAACTAAGTTTATTTATGTCTGCTTATCTCCTAACTCTACAGACTACAAAAAATTCTTCTACTATATTAATTCCAAAATAGAACACATTCTTTCTTCTTCTCCTTTCTCCGAAATCATCATATTAGAAGATTTCAGTGTTCACCACTGCCAGTGGCTTTCATCTAGTTCTCATGATACAGATGGTGAACTCGATTACCACTTTTCTATCTAGAACAACCTTGAGCAGTTGGTGCATCTCCCTACCCGTATTCCTGACCGTCTTGGTGGTGAACCCAACATACTTGATCTTTTCTTAACTTCTTATCCTTCTCCTTACATTGTTAAGATCTTTCCTCCTCTGAGTTCATCCGATCACCTTCTTATCTCCGTTTCATTTTCTTTCTTTTCAAGTTTTCCGCAACAACGGCCCCGCCTTCGGCGAGAAGACGTTTCTGGCATTTCGGTGTCACTAACTGGTCCAACTTGTGATTGTATTTTTCTGATTTCCCATGGAATAATTACTGTTTTTCTGGGAGGGGTCCCTCTGAGTGTGCAGATTACATAACTGAGGTGATTCTCTCTGGCATGGAGGCGTACTACATTCCATATTATTATAATTCTACTACACCTAACAAACCTTGGTTTAATTCTGCTTGTTCTCGTGCTATCCGCCGCAGGGATGCCGCCTTCAGGGAGTACCGTCGTTTTCAAACTCCAGAAACTCATGCAATTTATATTTCCTCCCGGAATCATGCAAAATCTATTCTCCGCAACACAAAGAACTCCTTTTTCTGTTTAAAATGCAATAATCTTCCTGGTTCTTCTTCCTCGCGTCCTTTCTGGCATTTTGCAAAAAATGTCTATTCTAACTTTGCTTCTTCCTCTTTCCCTCCTCTAGTATCTTCTGACTGTACAACTGCCGTTTTGAAATCCTCTAAAGTTGAACTCTTCGCTCAAACTTTTGCCTCTAATTCAACCTTAGACGATTCCGGAGCTATTCCTACTCTTTCAATTCCTTCCAACTCATTTATAGCTAAAATTATAATTTCTTTTGAAGACGTCAATTCTGTCTCTCTGAGCTTAACGCTAAGAAAGCGTACTGTCCTGATGGTATCTCTCCTGTGGTTCTCAAAATTTATGCTTCCACCCTGCCTTGGTAAACTAGTTCTTCTTTGTCTTTCTTCTTCGACCTTTCCTTCTTGCTGGAAACGAGCGCTCATTCAGCCTGTGCCGAAGAAGGGGGCCCCTCTTAATTCTCTAACTACCGTCCCATTTCTTTAACTTTCATTCTTTCTATAGTTTTCGAATCTATCCTTAACAGGAAGATTTGGAAACATCTCAATTCTTCTAATCTTATCTCTGATCGCTAATATGATTTTCGTAAAAAAAAAAAGCTCTACTAATGATCTTTCCATTCTCTGCGATTCTTGGTCCTCTGTTCTTCGGCATTTCGGTGAATCTTTTGCTGTTTCGCAAGACATATCGAAAGCTTGTGATAGATTTCTGCACAAAGCTTTGATGTCCAAACTTCCCACTTTCGGAATATATCTTTCTCTCAATGGTCTCTCTCTGATTTCTTTTCCGATCGTTCTATAGCAGCTATTGTAGACGGTCACCGTTCATCTTTTAAATCTATTAATAGTGGTATTCCTCAAGGATCTGTCCTATCCCCAACATTTTTTCTGCTTTTTATTAACGACCTTTTCTCTGTTACTTAGTTAATGGGCGCAAAGAAGGTACCTTGGAGAAACTAACCTCTGATCTATCTCGTATTTTAAATTGGGGCAGAGAAAACATGGTCGTTTTCAATGCCACCAAAGCTCAATTCTTCCATCTCTCTACTCGACACAATCTTCCACACAACCATGATATCCTCTTCGAAAACACACAACTCAAACCTTCATCTCTCCCTAATATAATATTAGTATAATATTATATCAATATCCTTAATATTCTTGGTGTTTCATTTTCTCGTTATCTTTCTTGGAAAGATCACATTACTGTCTATGGTTATTGATTAGTGTTAGTGTTTGTGTGCTAGTGCTTAAATGAAAGTGATGACCCTAATAGAGTTAGCAAATAATTTTTTTAAAATGTTAAAACTTATATATATATATATATATATATATATATATATATATATATATATATATATATATATATATATATATATATATATATATATATATATATATATATATCATTCAACTTTGTCCCCTCCTAAATGAAACCCTGCACACGCTCATGTGTTGATCTATTAAAACGTACTGCAAGAGAAAATACTCCAAAAACTGTAATTATAAAATAAAATTCTTCAGTTATGCTTAGTTAGTTTTATATTAATTTTGCTAAGCAGTGTTACGAGTTATTTTATTTTCCTTCACTTAAGATTCAGGAGGAAAGAACACTTTCTTATGATTGGTCAAGAACTGCTGATCTTATCACTCATCCTGACCATAGTATACAATGTCCTGACTGCATGTTGTCCAGCAAGCACTTTGTCCTACATCGCAAAAAAATGCAGTCTCGTTGATATGCTTTGATAATTTTACGTATTTTACAGGCTTTCTCCATCTCAGTTGCAGGCGGGAAAGTAGTTTTTTTTCTTCTCAAATTGAAATTATAAAGATTTATTTAGTAGCAACTAATTCACGGGAACGTTACTGTGGGCTAGAAACAATGGCTATCAAGAATGGTATTCTTAATTCAGTTGATTCAAGTAGCATCTTAATTTGCCAAAATGGAAGTTGAACAGTTTTCATATGATTTTTTTATGGTAATTCAGTTGATTCAAGTAGCATCTTAATTTGCTAAAATGGAAGTAGAACAGTTTTCATATGATTTTTATTGTCAATCACAAAGTTTAGCTTAAAATTTATAAATTATTTAATAGTCTGTTTACAAATCATTTCATCATATGTTGTCAAATAAAAAACATCACTGGCTATTATTCAGTTTACATAAATTTTAAATTTTTAAATTTTAAGTCCAAAAAAAATTGAAACCATGTATAGCATAGGTCTATTTCGACCAAAAGTTGAAAATAACAATTATCTATTGTAATTTAGAGTACCACTACCAACACATAATACCAGAAAGGTTAATGATAAAGTTACTCCTAGTACAATAAATATCTTGGCATTTCTCGAAAGGCATAAGAAAAAACCTTCAATAATAAGATAACGGTTTATTAATGGTTTATTTCTGATACATTAATATCACAATTGAGAAAAGATTTATCCTCATTACATAGTAATGAAAATAAAAATAAAGAAAATAATTAAATTTACAGATATTTAGGATAATACTTCTGATGACTGAGTATTTGTAAAATAGATTTTAAATATAAATATCAAGTATATATATATATATATATATATATATATATATATATATATATATATATATATATATATATATATATATATATATATATATATATATATATATATATATATATATATAATATAAAATAATAAATAAAAAAAAAAAAAATATAAAAAAAAATAAATATAATAATAAAAATATATATATATATATATATATATATATATATATATATATATATATATATATATATATATATATATATATATATATATATATATATATATATATATATATATATATATATATATATATATATATATATATATATATATATATATATATATATATATATATATATATATATATATATATATATATATATATAATATATATAATATATATATATATAATATATATATATATATATATATATATATATATATATATATATATATATATATATATATATATATATATATATATATATATATATATATATATATATATATATATATATATATATATATATATATATATATATATATATATATATATATATATATATATATATATATATATATATATATATATATATATATATATATAAGGTAACATTTTTGTTTTAAGGAATAATAGCAACAAAAGTAGCCATTTGCATTAGGAATAAGAGAAGACTGGAGGGATGCAATGAGATTAGGTTTGAATGAGCTTGGTTGTATGTCCGAAAGAGCTTGCTGCTTAACTCTCTTAATTGAAAATAATTCCAATTTTTATTAAAATTGAAAATGAAAGATTTTTCATTTAAAAACTAAAATAAAGGTCAGTGAAGAAAAAAAAAGAAAAATAATAATAATAATAATAATAATAATAATAATAATAATAATAATAATAATAATAATAAATTTTTTTAAATAATTTATTAATTATTAAATTTTTTTTTTTATATTATTAAATTAATAATAATAATTATTATATTATATATATATATATATATATATATATATATATATATATATATATATATATATATATATATATATATATATATATATATATATATATATATATATATATATATATCCTTTACAGTTAATTTATGGATATTGACTCTATAAATATGAAAAGTATATATTTAACGGTTCATGTTTATATAAAAAATATGCTATGAAAAGAATAATGAAAAGAACAATGAAAGGAACAATGAAAAGAACAATGAAAGGAACAATGAAAAGAACAATGAAAGGAACAAGAAAAGAACAATGAAAAAAATAATGAAAAGAACAAACAGAACAATGAAAAGAACAATGAAAAGAGCAATGAAAGGAACAATGAAAAAACAAAAAGAACAATGAAAAGAACAGTGAAAGGAACAATGAAAAAACAAAAAGAACAATGAAAAGAACAAAAAAGAACAATGAAAAGATCAATGAAAGGAAGAGGCAGAACACAAATGGATGTGAATTGTTTTCAATCTTTAAAGAAATAAGTGGAAAACTATATTGACATTTCTCACAAAAAAAGAATTTGATTAATAAAGAAAGATATAAAATTTTTAAATGGAGATTGCTTCAGATTTTGGAAGCTAAAATTTCACATCTAACTTATTCTTAACTAAGCTTAAGGTATTATGAAGGATAAAGGTTCCTTGTTCAAAAAATAATATATATATATATCGGCAGAGTGAACTTGTGATATTTTCTTGTTGATTCCTTCACTACACTGCAAAAATTGTCCTAACGAATCGTTGGGACAAGTGGCAAAAATGTAAAAAAAAAAAAAAATTAAACAAAAATTCAGTTACTTAGAAAATAAATCGGTGAAGCGATTTTTTTTTATGCTTAACATGCCTTTTCTCTGTTGAAAATTTTACTGTGACCTTTTTGCAACTTGCCACAACGATTCGTTAGGACAATTTTTGCAGTGTAGTGTGAAGAAAGTTGAAGAGGATTTTTGGCTATTACCGTACATAACTAAAATCAGAATAGGTATTAATTTCATGTTGGAGAGGGTTTACGGCTTTACCGTACGAAACATAAAAAAAAGTAAATATTTAATTACTGGTGGAAAAGGGCTTAGTATTATTGGAAAAAGTAAATATCTATATTCGTATGCTGGAAAAGGCTTACGGTATTACCGTATTAAAAAAAAAAAAAAGAAAGAAAATTTATATTAAGTTAATATATATTTTTAATCTGTAATTTTCATTTAAAAACATTAAAAATTAAAAATAAAGAAACCTGTAATTTAGATATATATGTAGAATATGTCCCAAGGACTCTTATATATAAAAAATAAAAATAAAAATTACTAACGTATCATCCTATAACTTAGGATATTAAAATATAAATATTTTATTTCGATATCTCAAAAGTAATTATAAATTACTTTTTTTAAATTTAAATTTAAATTTAAATTGAAAGTGCAAAGCGGAATCTCATATGTATAAAGTTATATCGTAAGGATATCTCTTAAAAGATAGGCTTCTTTTTTTTTACAATTATACACTGAAAAATTGTCCTAACAAATCGTTGGGACAAGTGGCAAAAATGTCACAACAAATTTTTATCATTTATTTTCTTATCATTTTTTTATATTCTTAACATGTCTTTCCTCTACTGAAAATTTTACTGTGATATTTTTGTCACTTGTCCCAACAATTCGTTGGGACAATTTTTGCAGTGTACTTACAGAAACGAATTCACATTCGGTGGCAGTTGGCATTGTGTATTCCCAACAATATAAAAACTTGAATAATGCCCTGAATTATTTTTACACTTTGTTTCCTGACACAGAATTAACTGACTTAATAAAAAGAGGTGCTACTTATTTGAGCTATTTCGAGTTATTAAAGTTTACAGAACACATAAGATATGATCGTAATAACAATGTAAATGAATAACCAAAGTTTTCAAACATATCAATACTTTATTTAGGAATTACCTTTACCTGCAGGTAAAGGTACAATTAATCTGGTGGAGGTACAGTTTGCTATTTTTCTAATGTTGATTTCTTTTATAAAGTATCAGAGAAATAAACTGGACATAAACGTTCTATAATTTATATTAAAAATGTTTTGTAAATTTGTATAAATATGATAAAGAAGATATGAGAAGGCAGGGTGACTAACATATCTTTAATTATCCCATTTACTAAAAAAATGAATTTTGAAAATATAGATTATATTTAACTACGTACATTCTAATTTCAAAAAATAGAGTTTATATTAAAATATTTTTTTTTCAATTATTCATTTTCTTCCATTAATGAAAAAGTGGATTCAGCTGGAATCAACCTTTCCCCTCTGGAACGCAGTTCCTCTACGTCTTCCCAGAATTGATCTTCCTCTTCAATAGAGTCTTGAGGAGATAATTTTCGTCGGTGGGACCTTGGTGAAGAAGAATCTGCAGAATCAAGTCTTCTGGGAAGTCTTCTAGTGGAATGTAACTGTACTCTTCTCGATGAAGGAGAAATTTCTCCTTCAAAAGGCACATCCAACTGACTAAACTCTTTGAAAAGGCGATCGGACTTTTCATCAATTGAATAATCCCTCTGAAGAGATTTAAGCTGACCTGAATTAAGAGATCCGTGAGGACGATGAGTTCTAAGAAATCTTGCAAGAACAGAACGTTTCCCACTGCTTTCGTCTCCACTATTCATTTCCGCCTCAAGAGCTAAACCTGCATCTAATGATACATGCTGCCACTCCTTCAGAAGTTCTCTTCTTTTTTTGGCACTTAAACGACTACTACTTCGACGCTCCGAAGACCTTGCCCAAGATTTATTGTATCTTATATGAGTATCTTCTTTCTCTCTGTCTTGATAAACTTTTTCCTCTCTCTGAACTTCGAAAGATTCTTGAGCAGTTGATTTGGTAATAAAAGATTTTCCCGCCGTTTCGAGGCTTTTATATCCGCTATCTGCTTTCATTTGATGTAAACGATGAGGAAGTGTCTCACCTGTAGAATCTGTGGTTGAGTCGACGCTAGTAGTAATTGCTTCTGCTCTACTCAGATCAGTCGTAGACGACCAGTCTGTTTCCACAGAGTCAAAGCTGTTTTCAGATGATAAAGCTGGACGTGATGAGGCTTCCAAGTGCTAAAAAGAATTATTAAAATTAAAAAGTATCGCAAAGTTAAAATTTACTACTAAAGCCTTTCAGTTATAATGAATTTATGAAACTCGGTAAGTTGCTATAAAGTTACTTAGTTACTTGCTATATGATAATGCATATAAATTTAAATGAACTAAATAGATAAATAAATTAATTACATATTACTTTCTTGCAGCAATTTTTTTAACATAGTTTTCGTAGTGATTTTTCTTAAGTGAAATCTCACTAAACACAATTTAATAGTACTATCACCCTTTTGTCTTGTAAATAAAAGTACAATGAAACACTTACTCTCAATTTTTGGGTTAAAATTGCCCTATACGATGTCCTTCTTTCTTCTGATGATAAGAACGAAGTTGATGTAGACGGAACGGGAACTGTGGTGACGGATGACTGGGGTTGCGTTGAAGGTGGATCTGTTTGAGGACCAGAGGTACTGCTGCTGTCCATTGAAGTTGTGTGACTTGTGGTAGTTGTAACATTTTCAACCTCTGTTACCAGAAAAAAATAAAGATTATCTTTAAAAGAACTTTTGTGGACATCTAGAAAAGATCGATCAAAAAGTGTTATTACGGAAACTAAGACTCATTGGGGATAGTAGGAATTCGTGAGCAAAGAAAGAGACAGAAGCGTATATTAACTTCAAAGAGTTAAGAAAATGGAGGTAGATAGGAAGAAAAAAAAGTTAAGAAAATGGAGGTAGATAGGAAGAAAAAAATAACGTGTAAAAAATAATAAAATAAAAGGGAAAAATAACAGAATATGGAAGAAATAATTTAGAAACCGATGAAGAGAGTACCAAGAAATATCTAATGTAAATTATTGTCGTTATTATTATTATTATTATTATTATTATTACTTAGGTTTCAATTAACTATTACACAATTTGACTTTATTCATTAATTTATTATTTGGTAATTAATTTTAATTTCCTAATGCGAGAAACTTTTAAGTTTTTATTTTAATATTTTAATTATAATTTTTAAAAAAATAAAAATTTCCTTTACCTGAATTCGGTTGTAAATGGACGTATTCAGGTGAGCTGACAACTTCCATTTTGCCATTATCAGACTCTTCTTCGGGTTCCTCTTCTTCTAAAGTAGTTCGAAGTTGCCACAAAGCTCGACACTGAACCTATTTGTAGGAATGGAAAAGGAACGGAAAAAAAATATATCACTTAAAAATTGCGAAGGTTTTGTGAAATTTTGACTAAGCAAAAATTCCAAAAAAAAAAAAAAAAAAAAAAAAAAAAAAAATAAAAAAAAAAAATAAAAAAAAAAATAAAAAAAAAAATAATAATAATAATAATAAAAATAATTGGAATTATTTTTTACTTCCAAAATAAATTACCCTTATTCCTTCAAAATCTGTAATAGGAGATGAAGACGTTTGGGAAATTGCCATTTGAGAGTCTTCAAGCATATCAACTATGGCTTCATTTACCTGATTGGAAAAAGTAATAATAATAAATTAATACAACTACTTTCGCTAATAATAATAATAATAATAATAAATAATAATAATAATAATAATAATAATAATAATAATAATAATAATAATAATAAATAATAATAAATAATAATAATAATAATAATAATAATAATAATAATAATAATAATAATAATAATAATAATAATATTGATGATGATGATGGTGATGATATTGATATTATTATTATTGTCATATCTATTATTATTATTAATTATAATTATAGTCAAGTTTCTATTATTATTGTAAAGAAGAGACTCTTCATACAACCGTTACTAAAATTACAGACATTATATTTTGTTTTAAAAGCATATAAATTAATTTCTGTGTATCGTGACATATATATATATATATATATTATATATATATATATATATATATATATATATTATATATATATATATATATATATATATATATATATATATATATATATATATATATATATATATATAAACAATTGAAGAATATTGTAAAACAAAACAAAAATTAAGCAAATAATTTTGATATAACATTTTAAACTCGATAAATATATTTTCTAAATAGTGTTTGTATCTAATAAATTGCAAATAAACGAATTTAAAACCTGTTCAAGAGAGCCCATGTCATTGTATCTAACTTTGCTAAATATATTTTCTAAAAGTATTTGTATCTATAATAAATTGCAAATGAACGAATTTAAAACCTGCTCAAGAGAGCCCATGTCATTGTATCTAACTTTGCTAAATATACTTTCTAAATAGTATTTGTATCTATAATAAATTGCAAATGAACGAATTTAAAACCTGCTCAAGAGAGCCCATGTCATTGTATCTAACTTTGCTACGGGGCTCGTCCTCGTCGGAAGGTGTCGTGGAGTCGCACTGCATTTGCAACCTCTCTTTTTCAACTTGACTTCTGTTATTTAAAAGATCTTCGAGCTCACCACTGTCCAGAGAAGACTGTCGGCAAATGCTCTCAGATCTCCAATCACAAAATCTGTTAAAACATAAATATAATAAAAATTATACGATTTTAAAATAATAAAAATAATAATAATAATAATAATAATAATAATAATAATAAAAATTAAATGATAATACTTATAATTTAAAAGATTACAAAATAATAATAATAATAATAATAATAATAATAATAATAATAATAATAATAATAATAAATAATAATATTTATAATTTTTAAAATTATAAAATAATAATAATGATAATAATAAATTAAAAATTAAATGATAATACTTATAATTTATAAGATTATAAAATAATAATAATAATAATAATAATAATAATAATAATAATAATAATAATAATAATAATAACAATAAATAATAATAATAATAATAATAATAATAATAAATTAAAAATTAAATGATAATACTTATAATTTATAAAATTACAAAATAATAATAATAATAATAATAATAATAATAATAATAATAATAATAATAATAATAATAATAATAATAATATTAAATTAAAAATTAAATGATAATACTTATAATTTCCAACGATTTACTTTATTTTCTTTGCAATAAAGCGTACAAACACCATATTACTAAGTAGTATATATATATATATATATATATATATATATATATATATATATATATATATATATATATATATATATATATATATATATATATATATATATATATATATATATATATATATATATATATATATATATATATATATAACTGAGAGCTACAAGTTACCTTTCATTGTTTCCCGATGGTGAAGGTGATGAAAGCATTATATCAGTTACAGTGGAAGAATCAATCGGTGGAATGACTTTGACCCTATGAAAGAAACCAAATAGTAGCATCCCAGCAAAATATTTTCAATGCTTCCTATTAAATTCCCTATTGGCTTCTATAGGATCCTATAAGAGCCAATAGGAAATTTAATAGGAACCATTGAAATTTTTTTTTGCTGGGATAGCGTAAGAGTGGAATTAGTATAAAAAAATTTTGAGAGGATTAATTTTTTAAAAATTTTTGGGTAATTTTTTATTTTTTTAAAGGGAAATTTATATAATTTAAATGTTTAAATAAAAAAGAATGTTTTTTTTAACTATTTATAAATTAGTGATAATTTTCGGGAAGTTCTTCAATGAGAGAGAGAGAGAGAGAGAGAGAGAGAGAGAGAGAGAGAGAGAGAGAGAGAGAGAGAGAGAGAGAGAGAGAGAGAGAGAGAGAGAGAGAGAGAGAGAGAGAGAGAGAGTTATTTAAAATTATAATTGAAATAATTTAATTAATTTTCCATCTAAATATTTGTTTTGAATATTAACTGTTAATAATATTACTTTTAATTGTCAATCGTGTTTATATATTGAAGAGTTAGTGTATTCACTAGAAAAATTATTGAAAATCAGCTGACAACTAAACATGAATTATATTACCATATTTTAACTTATGGATAAGTCAGTGAAACGAACCTGTAATGTTCATTTCCAGGAATATCCTCGTCTCTCTTAGTAGGACTTCTGTTCCCTAGAAAAAGTTCTCTTCCAGAAAAGTGAGGAGATCTTGGAGACCTTAGGTTAGGGGAATAACTAGAAACATTCCTTCCCCTAGATACCCTAACGGACTCACTCCTGACGGGAGTATCTACTGAAGGAGAACCACTGACCCTCTCACTCTGACTCCTTCGAAACTCTCTGTGAACTGAGTCTCTGAAAGAATGTTGTGATGAGCGAGGGGAATAAGAATACTTTCTCAGAGGAAGTTCTCGACGTTGTTCTCTGAGACTTGGATCCATAGAGGGGTGATGAGGGACGGTGAGGGAGTCACATGGCGAGGGGGGCAATCTTCGCTCGTATTCAAAACTCTTTCTTGAACCAATGAATGATACAAGATTGCTTGGCCCTAAATTTGCATCTAAGCTTCCACCAGACCTATGAAATCATATATATATATATATATATATATATATATATATATATATATATATATATATATATATATATATATATATTAATATATATATATATATATATATATATATATATATATATTATATATTAGGATGGAGATATATTTTTATACCGATATATATTTTTTTACCGATACCGAAAATACCGATACCGATACCGATACCGGTATCGGTACCGGAAAATATGCCGATACTACTATACCGATACCGATACCGATACTTTACTCTTATCCAAAAATTTTGCCGATACCGATACCGATACCGATACTGAAAATACCGATACCGATACCATATCGGAAAATATGCCGATACAAAATTTTTGCCGATACCGATACCGATACCGATACCGATATATATATCCCTAATATATATATATATATATATATATATATAATATATATATATATATAATATATATATATATATATATATATATATATATTTCTTATAATAATAATTTATTTTATGCTTTTAAAAAACATAATATATATATATATATATATATATATATATATATATATATATATATATATATATATATATATATATATATATATATATATATATATATATATATATATATATATATATATATATATATATAACACAGTTGTGACGTACAATAAGCATAATTTCTAAATATAAAAACATATCTCTCTTTTTTGTTTCATAAAAAAGGGAGATATTTTTTATATATCTCCCTTTTTTGTTTCATCTCTCTCTCTCTCTCTCTCTCTCTCTCTCTCTCTCTCTCTTTCTCTCTCTCTCTCTCTCTTTCTCTCTGTCTCTTTAAAAAAAATTAATCTCAATGTGATTGGATCTTTTTTACTGCTAATTCGTTTATAAACGTGTGTTGTTCGAGATTTGAGGCAGGGCTTAGTTTATAAAGTCTACATTCTGTAAATATGTTCCATATTTTCAGACAAATATTTTTCATATTTTTCTTCTGGGAAAAAGAATCTAACAACTTTATGGATTTAGAGTGGTTGTAATTCCCTTTCCACCTTCCTTCAGATTACAACTTCACCAGTAAATGGTAGTGATATATATATATATATATATATATATATATATATATATATATATATATATATATATATATATATATATATATATATATATATATATATATATATATATATATATATATATATATATATATTATATATATATATATATATATATATAATAAAAAAAAAACTAAAAAAACCCATTTTCCAAGAGAAAAAAAAAAAAAAAAAAAAAAAAAATTTTTTTTTATTTTTTTTTAATTTATTTTTATTTCAATAAAGAATTTTCAGAAAAGGAAAATAAATTTCTCACTATATATTTATGGGAATAATTATATTTGGGAGCTTTTACGACATAAAATAATTGAATTTTCGAATTCCTTTTTAATTGCTTCGCTATTACATATCATCTGAAGAGAGAGATATAAATAAATAAAAGAAAAAGCGGGAGGGGAGAGAGAGAAAGAGAAGTTGAAAGAGAGAGAGAAATTTAGAGAGAAGATTTCTTTTAAAAAATTATTAAATGCCCCAACCACCAACCACCAACCACCAACCACCAACCAAAAGACTGAACAGATGAATTTCCAACTACCCATTCGACTTCTCGATTAAAACACACAATAATATAGTCGAAGCAATTTAACTTTAAATTTAAAAATTTTAAATTTTAAATTTAAATTAAATTTTAAATTTAATTTCAAATGTCATTTTTAAAGGATGCTTATGTACGAGTATCATCATTATCATTTTTGACAGATAAGAATCAATTACAATAGCTCATTTTATACGAGAAAACATCAATACTACTACTACTACTACTACTACTACTACTAATAATAATAATAATAATAATAATAAAAATTAATAAATTTT
This sequence comes from Armadillidium nasatum, assembly GCA_009176605.1. Lineage (NCBI taxonomy): Eukaryota > Metazoa > Arthropoda > Malacostraca > Isopoda > Armadillidiidae > Armadillidium > Armadillidium nasatum. The sequence continues at coordinate 51,499 of SEYY01000672.1, forward strand.
TTTTTTTTTTTTTTTTTTTTTTTTTTTTAAAGTAAAAAAAAAAATTTAAATAAAATTTTTAAATAAAATAATAAAAATAAACTCGTAATGATATTTATTATTATTATTATTATTATTATTATTATTATTATTATTATTATTATTATTATTATTATTATTATTATTATTATTTTACAAGATAGGAATAGTGATTTCGTAAAATGAAAGTGAGATGCTTCAAAATAAAATTACATCTCCCCTCCTTCCGTACCTTTGGGTTTTCTTTGAACTTTTCGCCGGCGAGGGAACTCTGAGGGACGAATGACTTCTGTAATTCCTGCTAAGGGGTTTTACGTAGGTACCGCCTTGAGGCCCTGCGACTACCACTAAAGGGAGCTCTCGCAACGATTTCTCTCCCTGTGAGTGCTGAGGGGAGTCAATCTGATAGGGCATATATATATATATATATATATATATATATATATATATATATATATATATATATATATATATATATATATATATATATATATATATATATATATATATATATATATATGAGTAGATTTAGGATAGAGTAAGTAGGTGCACCGATAGATATGACGATGCCTTTAAAAGTACATAAAAGGAAAGATTAATCCATGTAAGTATGTAAAAATAGACAATTAGGAAGATGAATTAAGAGAGAGAGAGAGGCGAATAATATTATTACCTCGAGAACAGCAGAGAGAAAGAGAGAGAGAGAGAGAGAGAGAGAGAGAGAGAGAGAGAGAGAGAGAGAGAGAGAGAGAGAGAGAGAGAGAGAGAGAGAGGCTAATAATATTACCACTTCGAGAACAATAGAGAAAGAGAGGCTAATAATATTATTACCTCGAGAAGAGAAAGAGAGAGAGGAGAGAGAGAGAGAGAGAGAGAGAGAGAGAGAGAGAGAGAGAGAGAGAGAGAGAGAGAGAGAGAGAGAGAGGCTAATAATATTACCACTTCGAGAACAATAGAGAAAGAGAGGCTAATAATATTATTACCTCGAGAACAATAGAAAGAGAGAGAGAGAGAGAGAGAGAGAGAGAGAGAGAGAGAGAGAGAGAGAGAGAGAGAGAGAGAATATTATTACCTCAAGAACAACATCCTTTGAGAAGGAATCCCCCCTGGAGGAATGCGACCTCGCTCTTGACCTTGGCGAAGATGAATTGGAATAACAATCGAAGACAACTTTTTCTTCGTCAGATGAATCGTCCGAACTTCTTCCTTCTTCGAGTTGAATACAACGCTGCCTTTGAACTAAGTGTGGTCGAAAACTTCGTTTTAGACTTCCTTTGCTGCTTCTGATATATATATATATATATATATATATATATATATATTATATATATATATATATATATATATATATATATATATATTATATATATTATATATATATAATATATATTTTATAATTTACGATATTTCTTAAAATACACCCCTCCACACACACATATACACACACGCGCGCGCGAATGCACAACATAAAGAATAGGACAACGGTTAAATTAATTAAACTAAATTTAAACTTAAATTTATTTTACATTTTCTACGAAAATTACTTAAAATTTCATCAGAAAGTTTATATATATATAATATATAATATATATATATATATAATATATATATATATATAATATATATATATATATATATATATATATATATATATATTTATATATATATATATATATATATATATATATATATATATATATATATATATATATATATATATATATATATATATATATATATATATATATATATATATATATATATATATATATATATATATATAATATTATATATATATATATATCAAGGTTGCAAATATAGGATAAATAAAGCCTTCTTAATAAATTTTCGTAAGTAATAAATAACCTAAAGAAGAAACTAGCAAATTATAATTAAAATTTCAGGTTTCACCCGTCTTTTGGATAGGGTTGAGTCAAAGGCTAAAAGACTTTTAAATTGTTCCGCTCTTTCTAATTCACTTGACCCTTTCTCTTTGCGACGTGACGTTGGTGCCTTGTCTCTTTTCTTTAGGTACTACAGCGGCAAATGCTCGATGGAACTATCCGCTCGTTTTCCTTCAACCTTTACGGCGTCCTCGTAGCATAAGGGGTGCATTGTCTGTGTATAAATTTTGTGTAGACAGAGGCAACTCCAGGCTTGTACGCTGTGGTGCCTCCTTCTTTCCTGTCATCTTTGTTTTGTGGAACTTTCTCCCATCTACTATTTTTTCTGCCGAATTTAATCCCACTTTCTTTAAAGCCCAAGTCTGTGCTCACCAATGAAATTTGCATTAGGTGAGACGGACCTGCAGGTTTTTTATTTTTTTAATTATTTTACTTTATCTTTATCCCTCTAACACCCCCTCCTTGAATAGGGCTTTGTCCGTGAGTGGTGGTGCTGTGTTAAAAAAAATAAAAAATATTGTAAATAGAAAATCCGTTTACTGCATCAATATAAAGTAAAGTAATTACTAAGACTAGAGTGTTGAACATATATGTTTTCTTCTCTCTTCTCGAAACTTTCTGTCAAGTCCCTTTATATAAAAAGGAAACTTTCAGCACGTAGGAATTGCTAAGTTTTCCTTATTTTCAATTTCTCCGCAAATAACCTGAAATTCACTACGAAACACAACCAACCATGGAAAAAATAAGTGAAATAAAGTTTTTTAAAATTTAAATCGATATTCACACGACAATATTTATATATAACAATATATACTAAAAATCCTTAATATTTTTTTTTATTTATTTATTTTTTTTAAGCAATCCAACAATCTTTTTAATTTTTCAATAAAGTTCAAACTATATGGCACAAAAGCGTCTACATTCAAGCTCACTTTATTATTAAAAGCTTCAGTTGTGAATGACAAGGACTCTCTCTACCAATCTTTAAAAAAAAAATAAATAAATAAAAATAAAAAAAAATAAAATAAAAAAAATAAAATAAAATAAAAAAGAAAATTTCTCCCAATTCTCCATAATTAAAATTTTATATTTTTTTTTTCTTTTTAATCTTATGCTAATAAACTGTACTACGTTCATTCTCCACTCTTAAGTCATAATCATGTCGATTTATTCGAGACAAGTAACAAATAACAATCCCTACAATAAAGGAATGGCGTCAAAATGGCTTTGCTATTTGTTTTGCCTTTTTTGTGCTCCTACTTAAGAACTTTTAAACGTTTTTATTCCTACCATAAACTTCGTTGATAATTTTTTGGTAATAAAAATGTTTATATTTATATCTTATTTAGAGTCGTTCAAAGTTTGAGTATGTTACATAAATGAAAAAAAAAATGCTACATATCTATGTTGCATTATTTTTTCATTTATGTTGTTAAATCTTTTTCAAGCATTGAATAATTATAGCATTTCAAATACAATTGTCATTTGTAACATAGTTTGTTTGAAATTACCTTTTAGAAAACCTAATTCACTGTCTAGATATTGTGGTGAACATATGCGGAAGTCACGGACAACATGCTGGATATTACGTTTTTTTTTTTTTTGTTTTTTTTTTGAATGATTTAAGAAAGAATGAATAGTCAAATGAAATAGCTAGGTTTAAGGTAGAGAGTAAATTCAAATTTAGAGTTAGTTTCGTTTATTATGTATATCTAAAAAGGGAAAACTACCATTAATTTCTTTTCCAAAAGTAAATGTTATCGAGTGGTTTTAACTATTAAAGCTCATTTACTAAATGTTCGGTATCAACATCCTCATCTAAAATCACAAAAATGCCGTCTACGTAACTAAACCAGTTTGTGCCTGGTATTAATTAACCTGGAAAGACTTTTATTCGAAAAACTCCATAAAAATATTTCGGCGAGATGGAGAAACCAATGAGGAAGCCCCGAAGTTAGATAAAAATTGTTATTTAATTTAAGAAAAATTTTAATGAATCAAAAATTTAAGAAAATTTAAAAAAATTTTAATGAATCAAAAATTTAAGAAAATTTAAGAAAAATTTTAATGAATCAAAAATACATCAAGGTTTATATTTAAGTAAATTAGAATAAGCTTCTAAGCAATCTCTTGGGTAAGTCAAGATTAGTTCAACTTTCATCTTAGTGAAGAGAAAGACAACGTAAAAAAAAAAATAAATAAAAATAAAAAAAAAAAAAAAAAAAAAATTCCAATTATTTTAATTTTTTATTTTGTGTAAAAATTCTGAAGATTCATTAATATATAATTTGGAAATCTTCCCGATCAACGAAGATAGGTTAGAAGACAGCAACTTGGAAGGTTTGTAATATATATATATATATATATATATATATATATATATATATATATATATATATATATATATATATATATATATATATATATATTATATATTATATATATATATATATATATATATATATATATATATATATATATATATATATATATATATATTATATATATATATATATATATATATATATATATATATATATTATTATATATATTATATATATATATATATATATATTATATATATATATATATATATATATATATATATATAATATATATATATATATATATATATATATATATATATATATATATATATATATATATATATATATATATATATATATATTATATATATATATATATATATATATATATATATATATATATATATATATATATATATATATATATATATATATATATATAGGTATATTTGTTTCTGAGTTTCGATATTTTTTATTTCGATATTTTTTATGTCGATATTTATTTGATCGAATTTTCCTGCCTATTAGCCTAGGGCTACTATGTCGTGCAAACGTTCTTGTGTACGTTAGGTCTCTTTTACGGCAAATTCTTGTGTAGGTTAGGCCTCTTTTTACGGCAATTTCTTTAGTTCAGGTTATGATAAGTCGAATTAGGTTCTGCTAGAAAAGTAAGTAATAATAATTGTGTCTATGTCTAGTAATAGTACCTCGTACCTCTGACAACTCTCTTGTTTACGATAGGCTTCTCCGATATTTTCGATTTTCGATATTTTTTAACAATCGAAACTCAGAAACAATCTCCACCATTATATATATATATATATATATATATATATATATATATATATATATATATATATATATATATATATATATATATATATATATATATATATATATATATATATATATATATATATATATATATATATCCGTGTGTGTGTTTGTATAAGCTGATATGTTCACGTACGGTCATGTGGGAAATTTTTTATATTAACTATGAGAATTAAGAAGCTACAGTAATTTTTATTTTCAAGACTGAAGAGCCTTGCATCAATCAATAATTGTTTTAGAGATGCTGTTACGTCATACACTAATGACGTCATAATAGTCGAAGTGAAACAACAACAAAAAATAATAATAACAGCAACAACAACAGCAACAAATGTTTTTTTTTATTAAAAAATAAAATCAAGTAAAGAAGCGTGAAATAAAATGCTAAATTATTTGTGACGCAACGAGTCATGACCTAAATTTTTTATATTTAATGCATAGTTATGAACTAATGACGTAAAAGGAAGGAAGAAAAGCCATTGGGTTAGGAAAATCCAGCTGCATAACGTCATGACTTTCATAAAAGCTGATTGGCTACATTTCAAAGAACTCTGCACAATGATGAAAATGATGACGCAGAATATTTGGCTCTATTCCCAATTTTGGAACTAGTCTTAAATTTTCCTTAAAAAAAAGAAAAAAGAAATAAAAAAGGAAAAAAAAAAGTTTCAATAGAAAAAGCGTTCTTTACTAGACACACACACACACTCATATATATATATATATATATATATATATATATATATATATATATATATATATATATATATATATATATATATATATATATATATATATATATATATATATATATATATATATATATATATATTAAAAAGAAAACTATTTTTCAGCGCATGAAATCATACTCAAAAAATTAAGAGAACGAATATAAAGAAAACTAAATTCTGTCACATTTCAACCATCACATCCTACACGCAAATTATTATTTTGTTATCATATGTACTTACTACACATTTAATTTAAACCAAACTTTAATACACAGCAAAAATTGTCCTAACGAATCGTTGGGACAAATGGGAAAATTCACAATAATTTTTTTCAGTTATTTTCTTATTAGAAAATAAATCTGTGAAGCGACTTTTTATGCTTAACCATATCTTTTCTCTTCTGAAAATTTTATTCTGATATTTTTGCCAATTGTCCCAACGATTCGTTAGGACAATTTTTGCAGTGTATGATTAGAAATTTAGAATCGAATTTGAGTCTTCACGGGCCTGAGTTAATTACTCTACCGGTACGACATTACAAGGAGTGTATTTTTAACCGGTTAATCCGACTATTGTTTTTTTATTATTTCACTTATGCACATTTTAGACCTGAGATTAAAATCAAACTTGGATGTCATACGCTATGAGAGTCTCGGTTTTGATTCCTCGTTGGATCCATTAAGGATTTTCTAGGAAATTTCCCAAGTAAGGGCCATGTCCAATTTTTTTTCTACTATATAAAATGTGGACGATATTTTCGAGTAGCGTTTTACTATAATTTCTTTTTAATAATAATCATAACAAAGAACAAATATATATATATATATATATATATATATATATATATATATATATATATATATATATATATATATATATATAATATATATATATATATATATATATATATATATATATATTATATATTTTATATAAATTAAATAAATTTAATACTTTAGACTTTAGATGATGATAACAAAGAGCAAAGATTAAACAAAATAATAATAATAATAATAATAATAATAATAATAATAATAATAATAATAATAATAATTTTTGTTCTACCTTTAAAAATTCTTTTAAATACCTTAAACTTTTTTTTTCTGGTTTAAATGATGGTAGCAAAGAACAAAGATTAAATAAAGGTATTTTGAAATCATTTAAAAAAATTTTTTAATTTTTTTAAAACTTGTCTAGTACCGTAAAATTTAGACGAAATATTCTTGAATATTTCATTGGAGAATTTCTCAACATTTCAAGCCTCGCGACACCCTCACCACACTCCACCCTCCCGAAAAGCAAAAACTAAGTTAAGAACCTCACCACCCCCCCCTGATAACCTCGTATGCTTTCCAGGTGTCAAATTCAAAAGTGTAAATTGAAACATTTATCATACAGCTAATTAAGAAATTAAAAAAAAAAAAAAAAAAAAAAAAAAATTACAATGTGGGCAAGTGTGAATAATGGCGTAAATTTTTAAAATTACATTAATATACTTCAGAATCTTATAATTATTATTATTCTTATATTATTATTATTATTATTATTATTATTATTATTATTCACCCATTTACTTTCTAAACAGAAAATAACTGAAAAAAATTGTTGTGACTGTGCCAAGGACACATTTAGACAATTTTAATAGTATATATATATATATATATATATATATATATATATATATATATATATATATATATATATATATATATATATATATATATATATATATATATATATATATATATATATATATATATATATATATATTAGCGTCCTTACTGTTCATCGTTAATCTTAATTGTAGTTAACTCTGAATGAACAATAGATGTTTTAGTTTGAAATTCCCAATTCAAATTCCAAACAACACTCAAATTCGATACAGAAAAGACGGGTTTACCGTATTCAAAATACAGACAACTGCAGCACCACATTTCAACATTGAAATTTTCGTATTAAGTGTCTTCTGATGGACGGAAATCACTTAATTATCACAATATGAATCCTTTTTTTATTATTATTACATATTAATTGTATAACTATTTAATTCTCTTACATTTCGTGTGAAGAATTTTAAAATTGAATATATTGTTTTAATTGTTTTTAGTATTTATAATTAAATATGGGTTTACATTTCCGTAGACTTTTGAGCAAATTAATAGTCATCAAACACTTGATTTTTTACACATTAAAATAAAGAGCTTCACTAACAATAATAAAAAAAGTTCTGCATGAATTGAGGTAACTCTTTTTATCGTTATTTATAATTCTTTATCGGAAAGTAGCTATGTTTAGCGCATGCGCACGAATCTCTAGTTTTAAGCAAAAACCATAAGGGCAATATATTTTTTCAAATAAATCTTCACAAAGATACGAATTCTTTAAAGATTTGTTAGAGAATTTAATTTTATGTGCACTATATTTAGAATTTGATAATGTATCAGATATTACTAGGTTCTTGCTGGAGAACTTATAATACACTCTTTCTCAAAAACGTGGCTGAATTTACTCACAAGAATATGAATGGAAAATAATATGCCAAATACTTCCATAAAATAATTTCTTTTTCAAAATTTCACTCCTACAAGAAATTAACTTAAAATCGTAGTAAATATAATAATGAAAATTAAAAATTAAAAAAATAAATGTCAAATAAATGAATATTTTAAAAGTGTACTGAAATAAAAGAAATTTATTGTATTTATTAGTATTTCAACTAGTTGGCAATGATATGACGTCACAATTCAATCAATGACCTTGGTGTAGAAAAACTTGAAAAGAGAAGCATATATATATATATATATATATATATATATATATATATATATATATATATATATATATATATATATATATATATATATATATATATATATATATATATATATATATATATATATATATATATATATATATATATATATATATATATATATATATATATATATATATATATATATATATATATATATATATATATATATATATATATATATATATATATATATATATATATATATATATATATATATATATATATATATATATATATATATATATATATATATATATATATATATATATATATATATATATATATATATATATATATATATATATATATATATATATATATATATATATATATATATATATATATATATATATATACCTTCTTTGTGAATTTGACCATCTAACTATATTGGGACTTGTAACTTCAATTTGGTTCGTATCGTAATCTGAAGCAGTCAAATCGTCCCCAAATTCACCCTCAAAACCATCTTTATTTTTCCTCGAATCTTCTCTATGACATCCTGAGTCTTGGAGATCCGATTTTACTTTAATACTTGGTAATCTCTTTTTACTTCCTCTTTCCCTTCTACTTCTGTTCAAGTTATTTTCAGGAATATCTGAAAAGATTCCAAGAAAGCATTGTTATAGTTCTTGAAATCTGAATGTGTTCACGAAGATTTACCTATTAAGTACCTATTTGGTCACCTATCTATTTATCTTTCTATCTATTTATCTCTCATTCTGTATATCTATCTGTCTGTTTTTCTATTTATCTATGTCTATCTTTCTGCCTATTTATGTCTCTCTATCTATGTATTTATCAATATAACTTTCAAATCAGTGATTTCTCTCTCTCTCTCTCTCTCTATATCTATCTCTCTCTATATATATATATATATATATATATATATATATATATATATATATATATATATATATATATATATATATATATATATATATATATATATATATACGCTGTTTTCATACCATCATCTTTAAAGTCATCTTTTTTTAAAGACAAATTTATTCCTATGACGTCACTGTTACCATAGCAACGCATGCATCACTTGAGACAATCGAGACAAATGGGGGGAATTCATGGGTGAGAGAGAGAGAGAGAGAGAGAGAGAGAGAGAGAGAGAGAGAGAGAGAGAGAGAGAGAGAGAGAGAGAGAGAGAGAGAGAGAGAGAGAGAGAGACATGGGGTGGAGTTCATAACGAAGAGGAAAAGAGAGAAGATTAAGAATTAATACCATTCTCCTGGCTTTTTATTTGAGGACTGAACTCGGGTACTCAACATTGAATTTTATGAAAAGAGTCAATGGGAAACGGAAAGGAGTTAATAGGATTAAAATGGAGAAAAACTCCCATTTTCAATGAGGAAACACCTATATCGGATATATTATATATATATATATATATATATATATATATATATATATATATATATATATATATATATATATATATATATATATATATATATATATATATATATATATATATATATATATATATATATATATTATTATTGGAATTAATATGTATGATAATTATACCTTTTAATATTTATTTATTTATTTATTTTAATCTTTTTTATTTATTTTAATATTATTATTAATTGTCAACTATCAATATTTAAATTTTATTTACATCTTGCATTTTAATATCCAACCCTAAAACTATTCTTCAAAATGGCAAATTTGGAGTTGTTGGCATTTAAGTGACCTGACCCTGACCTGACCAGAATACAGAGAGGTTAACATGTCTCTTATTGGGGAGGGGGGGGGAGGAGGTTTGAGAAAATCTTTGTTTGTTGAGTTCGTTTAATTAAATTCAAAAAACTCTCTCTCTCTCTCTCTCTCTCTCTCTCTCTCTCTCCTCTCTCCTATTCCCTCTCTCTCTTTACATACATATATATATATATATATATATATATATATATATATATATATATATATATATATATATATATATATATATATATATATATATATATATATATAATACCAGGAAGATGGTCTGATCCATGTCGGTAACCTGCTTTGCCGGATTGACTCTCTGTTCTCTCGATCTTCTGGGCTACTAGATCTGTCATATATATATATATATATATATATATATATATATATATATATATATATATATATATATATATATTATATATATATATATATATATATATATATATATATATATATATTTAATAATAATAATAATAATAATAATAATAATAATAATAATAAGTGGAGAAGAAAATGAAAAAAGAAAAAAGAATAAAAAAAAAAAAAAGAAAAAAAAAGAAAAAAGAAAAAAGAAGAAAGAAAAGAGAAAAAGAGAAAAGAAAAAAAAAAAAAAAAGAAAAAAAAGAAAAAGAAAAAAGACAAAGAAAA
>SEYY01000672.1:67629-87629 GCA_009176605.1 Armadillidium nasatum
TTACTACATTCTCTTTAGTTTTTACTTTAAGTTGTGTTATTTCATAAGTTTTAGGTGTTCCAGTTCCATTAATGCCGTTAATAGACATATTTATTGAACTCACAGGTTTACATCCTAAGAAAATTTTGCTGTACTCTTTAGCTATTAAAGCTTTTTTGACTCCCATTGTCAATAAGTGACCTAACTGGTACTAGTTTATGACCTTTAATTATATTTAAATCAGCTAAAGGCAAAGCAATTCCCTTTTTACCTGCCAGTAAGGTATTAACATTAATTAACAGTTTGGGATTCATGATTAGGAGTTATTTCATTAGGATTTGAAGAATTTACAATATTATCACATATAGATGAGTGATGACCAAATTGTTTACAATAGTAGCAGACTTTATTAGAAGTACAATTTTCTATTACATGCTTTGATGAGAGACAACCATGACACCAACCTTTACTCTTAATAAGGTTTTTCCTCAACTCCACTGTATCTACTACATCACAACTACTAGTATAGTGATCTTTGTTACAGAATCTACATGTTATTTTATTACTATAAGTAACATAATTTTGCAAAGAACCTTTATTTGACATTTTATTTGAATTAAAATTTTTATTGTCTTTATTGTTATTATTATTATTCTTATTATGAGTACTATCATTACTAGTAGTAGTAGTTGCAGTAAATATAGTAGAGGTTTTAGGAATGGCACCAGATTTATAGTTTTTGTTATAGTTATTGATTATATTATTATTATTATTATTATTTTTTTGAGAGTGAATGATTTGATTTTTAGGTTTATTTTCAAGCTTGTAAACCTTGCCCTATTACTTCTAGATTATTCAAAGCCTTAGTTATGACTTCCAAAACCTTTCTTATAGTCCAAACATCTCTTTTACTTTCCCATTGTACTTTTTCCAAAACTTCTTTTGGAACCTTCTCATTTAAAATTGTGCCTATTATCTGAGTGCAACTGTCACAGTCCTTCAACAAACCTTGAGCTTTAAGACTTTCTGTTAGGCATATCAACTCAGCCTTAAATTTAAACAATTCATTATAATTATATTTGGGAGATTTTAGGTTTACCAGTTTTAATATTAAGGTTTCTACCAACCTACCTTTATTACCAAAATTTTCATTTAATACACTCCACACTAAAGGGTAGTTCTCACCTCTTAAACTAAAACCTGATACCAAAGTTAAAGCTACCCCTTTAAGACAACTAAAAAGGGCTTCCAGTTTAGAAGCATTACTATAATTTTTATTATTGACATGTGCCTCAAATATTTCTTTAAACTGATCAAATTTAGCTATCTCTCCAGAAAATTCTGGTAGTATACGAGTTGGTTGTTTAAACAAATCATACTCCCTCTGTGGTCTAACACATTCATTATTATTTGAACCTCCTTTACTACTGTTGCTCTCATTCTCATTATTAATTAATTTAGTCATCTTTTTAATAAACTTGTTGATGCCTAATATTTTATCATAACAAGCTTGGTCATCACTATGAAAATCATCACCTTCTAAGTGAAATTTTACATCAGTATCAGCTTCTAAAAGCTGATCTTCTAAGCATTATTAAGAATTCAACATTACTCTCTATAGAGTCAAAATCAATTACATCCTGGTCTTTACTATTTAGGATGCTTTCAATGTCAATAGTTACCTTGTCAATTCTTTTTAATAAATTTTCCCTAACCAGTATGGCTCTTTTTAAACCATTATCACCTTTGTCTGATTGAGGGCTTGAAACCTTTTTATTATTATTTTTACCCATATTGAAAACAATGGAAATAATATATTAACTTAAAATATAAATAATAATACTTTTCAAATTTTAGACCAAAAAAAAAAAAAAACAAATCTTAAGTCTAAAAAAACCAATCTTAAAACTACTCGGGTCAAACAGCTTAAAAAAAAAAATATAAAAAAAAAAAAAAAAAAAAATATCAAAATATATTTGTGGAGATTTTCTCAAAAATCTCAGTCAACCTCCCACCTGAAAGAAAAAAAATTAACAACTTACAACACCAAATATTTGAATGGAGAGGGCAGCTGAAAATCTGGAAAAATAAATATTTACAAAAACACTTTTAGATATGCCAACATATAAAAGTATATAAGCTAAAACACAACCTGCTAACAAAATATAACTATTTTGCATAGATGTTTCAGGTTAGGCCCTAAAAAATTATATTATGGCGTTTTTAAGCTAGGTAAATGGGTTTTAGTATGGGTGCCAATTTAAAGAATGGCAGATATCTAAGAAACAATAAAAAAAATGAGTATTTGGCACAAATGGAACAGGTTAGGAATAAAAAAAAAAAATCTTATTGCACAATTAGAGTGTGTTAGGGAAGTAGGTGTAGGCTAGTTGGGCGCCAATTTAAAGAATGTGGAGAATTTTATATAAAAAAAAACTTCGTTGTCATAAAAATTTTTCAATTATCAAAAGAGTACGAGACACAATTTTTAAAATCCACCTTCTTTAGAATTTATATTAATAATAAAGAACTAGAAATTAAATTTGCTGTTATTGACCCGAGGTAAAATGAAATATAATATAAATCAAATTTTACTGTTTAACTTATCTTCTAACAAAGATTTTGATATAATTCTTATCTGATGTGATAAAGATCCTTTTATTAACAATGGAACGTCTGATTGAAGTCCTATTAAAGGTATTTCCTGATTAACTGAAAGGTTTTGGGCACAGCATCTGTCAATCCTTGAAAGAAGATCACCCTTAGGGATAATAAATTTTGGCAGTATTTTGTCTTTATAGTAAGTAACAAGAAAAAAAATAATAAATGAAATAATAAAAATAATAAAAAAGAACCAAATAATATTTAATCTGTTGTGCCCAAATATATTATAAATAAAAGAATAAAATACAATAAATAAGAGAAATGATAATAAAAGAAAATATTTACGGAAGGAATCAATGTCAGAAATACATTAAAATATTAATCGAATTCTGATTAATAAAAATCATTAGTTAAGAGAAATAATTAAAGTTCCTCACCCTTTAGCTTCAAACTTACACCTTTTAGATATGTATGTCCTCATATGCGACTTTACTAAATATCATCATATCATCATTAATTATATTATTAATGCACATATATAATGTTAGTATAATTATAATTATCATTAATTATTTGAATATTATTGTCTCTCACAAGTTAATTTAAGGACCATGTATTAAATTATTTAAATGATCAAGATGTAACAGCTGATTGTTAGTTGTTAAAAAAGGTAGGTCACAACCAATCACATATGTCAAATAAAGACCATATGTGGTATTTAAATGGTTAGATACTACAGCTGTTAATTAATCAGCATCAGCTGTTAAAAACTAGGTCACATCACTAACACAGCCGTTACCATGGACACTATACAAGGAGAGAGCCAGCCCCGCCTACAATTCTAGCTTTTATACTAGCCCAGTCGACGGAAAGGTAATGTCCTGTAAATTTCACCTTTACAAAGATTGGATTGTGTTTGCTAAATATTTTCTAAGCTTAATAGATAATCGATTACTACAACCATCATCAATATTAACCAATAATCCATTCAAATATGTTTTTCTCCTTCCAAAAAGAAAAGACACTCCAACAATTTGGCTCTATTTAAAGTATATCACCTATTTCTTTCTTCTTTTACAAAACTTTCGTCTTCATTAAACAAGGAAGTGACTAATAAAAATTTAACTAGCTAAATTACATACCTTTGCTTTCCTTAAAATAAAGCTCATTTATATTAGTTCTTATTCACAAAATATGAGATAACCAAATTATCTATTAAACTTATAAAAGCATTTCCAATATCAAAAAGAATGACAGATGGCAAAAAAAAAATGGCGATGCCATGATAGACTTAAAAGGGAGGGCGGAGGTTAGTACCTTCAACGACTATATTTAATCTATTTATATTTAAGTGTTAGAGGCTTATTTAAAGCGGTGATTAATAAAAAAACAATATTAAAATATAAATAAACCAATTGTTAAATTTAAATAAATAAATCATGTTAAAAAAAACAAAAAGGAAAAATATTAATTCATCTAAATGAATTGCAAAGAGTACGACATCTAAACAAGTCAAAAACACTTGAAACCCGATAATTCTTCGCTGTCAAACGTACGATTATTCTCTTTAAATTAAATTTTTATTATTTCTGTTATTAAATATTTGTGGGCGTAAAAATATTTACGACATTAAATTCCCAACAACCAAAAAAAAAAAAAAAAAAAAAAATTTACTGTTAATATGAACTGGTTAAAACTTCTTTTAAAGATGAAAATAAATAAAATGGGAAAAAGTTTTAGGAATCCAAATAAATATAAATTTTTGAAAATTAACTTTCGAAAATGTTATATAAAAGAGGTTTCATCAAGCATTACTATTTAACAACAATTCTCAATAGTTCAACAAATATAAGTGAGGAATGTAACTGAATCATGATGCCCTGAATTTAGACCGGAGGATTTAATAAGGAAATAGTTACTGATCCAGAAACCATCTTTGCCTTCTCTAGTATAACATGTACTTGATTAATAACTTCAGTTATTACTTAATAATGGATATGTACAGTATTTACTTTCAAGCCAGGGTTAAAATTTCACCCAACAAGTGCAAGAAAAGAGAAATAAATTTTCATCTTTTTTTGTGAACTCCACATAGTACAAAGATTTAAGAGTACTGGTGGAATTCTAAAGGTTTTAAAACAGAGGTTATTAGCCTCGAAGTTGGGTGATTATGTTGTGATTAAAATATCTGGCTACCGAAGAGAAGAAAAAGTGAAATAATCTACCTACATTGAGTTCTGTCACTTTATAAACTATTAGGATAAAGGCAGTACTCTAGAGGTTAAAAAAGGAGGTTATTGGCCTCCGAATCGATAGCCAGATAGAGCAAAAAAAAAAATGTGTATGGCTTACACCCTCCTTTTTTATACTCTGATCCATCATTAAATAATAAATAATAACATAAATAAGAACATTCTTACTTGATACTCTTGATACAAAAAAAAACTTGTTCTCTAGAGAAAGCAAGGAAAATGGAAATCTGGAGGGGCTTAGAGAGGGTCCAACTCAGAGACAACACTAACCATCACAAACCTTTTCTTTTTTGAAGAACTAAGGGAGAAAGAGAAATCATTAATAAAAACCATAAATACAAAAACATTCTCGAAAATATAATTAATTTTCATAAAAATATAATAAAAGAAAGAAATAAAATATAAATGACATATATATATATATACTGTAAAAGAAATTTTAACCATTTAATTATATCATTTGCAATGAATTAAGACACTTGTTACGTTGAATAGCTACATCTTTAGCTTGGCGAGGCAAGTTAATTCTGTTGGGAATTTTATTGTCTGTATTAGTTGCATTAGGAACATTAGTTATTGCATTTTCATTATCGAAAATGTTAGACTTAATTTCTAGGGGGTACAAATGTACTACTGCCCTAGTTGTAACTCCATGTTTAGTATGAAGCTCTACTGATCTCACATAACCATCGGGGGAGAGATGTAGAGAACGTACTATAGCTAACTTCCAATATATCCGCGGACCATCATCCTCTACTAAAACTATGTCCCCAACAGAGACATTAGGCCTTCCTTTATTACTCCAAGATTGTCTTAAGTTGATTAAGTAATCCTTTTCCCATACATTTTTAAATTTATTTAAAAGATTTAATAAGAACTTATAACGCTTATTTATTTTTACACTACTTTGATAATCTGTATCAGTATCTAGCAATTCTAAGGGAATAGGTAAAGAATTTAATTTGTAACCTACTAGCAAATGAGAAGGGGTTAATGGTTCATCTACAGTTAAAGTTTCGTCAACGTAAGTGAGTGGTCGGCAATTTATTACCGTCTCTACTTCAGTTAATACTGTTAAAAACTCCTCTAAAGTTAATAATGAATTTCTTATGATTCTTTTAAGGTGCATTTTGGTAAGACCAATCACCCTTTCAAAGAACCCACCGTAAAAGCTGGCGCGGGCTGGATTAAATCTCCACACCAGAGATTGTCTAGTCAAAAAATCTTTGACTGAAGGTAAGGTATGCAAATGCCTTATATATTTATCCGCAGCTTGAAAATAACTGCCATTATCAGAATATATAATTGAGGGTGAACCTCGTCTGCTTATAAATCGCCGAAGACATTTTATAAAAGAATCAGTACTATTATCAAAAACCAACTCCAAATGTACGGCTCTAGTTATAGCACAAGTAAAAAGAGTAATATAACATTTATTAATTTCATTTGCTACCTTAACCTTAAAATAACCACTTAAATCTATACCCACTATCGTGAATGGTCGACTATTTATTACTCTCGTTCTGGGCAAGGCTGCAAGAGGAGCATATTTAAAGTGAACCCCTTGTAACCTTTTACACAAAACACAAGGACGAACTACTCCTTTGATAGTTTGCCTCATACGAGTGAAATAATACTTCCTACGAATAACTAAGATTAATTCTGATACTCCTAAATGATGATGAGTTAAATGACACTGCTTTATTAAGAGTTTAATAAATGGAGATTTATTTGGTAAGAAAATGGGAAATTTAGTATCATATGGTAATAGAGCATTTCTTAACCTTCTATCACATCTCAAAATATCATTTATTAGTTTCAAATTCATTTGTTTAACCAAAAGAGTTGGAGCTTTATTATATTTTAAACTATCAATTTCAAGGGGAAAATATTCACTTTGAAGTGTTTTTATCCAGTAAATCTCAGTGACTTTGTTTTCTTCTATAGAAAATTGGTGTGTGAAAATTGGATTTAACAAAGATTTATTTAAAGGAGAATTTGATTTTTTCTGTCTTAAATTCTTAATAAATCTGAACACTAAATTTGTAATACGATAAACCTTATCTAAAGAAGAAAAATCACTCAGATTTAAAAGATAGTCAACAGGAGGGGGCACATTAATAGCAAAAATATTAACAGTAGTATTAACCTTACAAGAATCATTTTGTGTATGAGATTGTTCAAGCCAAACTGGCCAATCCTGAGGATTTACTAACCAGTCTGGACCCTTTAACCATAAGCTAGACTCTATATATTGATGCTTACTTCCCCTAGAAGCAAGATCTGCTGGATTATTTCCAGTTGGAACATATTTAAATTCAGCTAAGGGAATGTTTTTATTTATTTCATCCTTCCTATTTTGTATAAAGGTCGGAAGTTGCTTGTCAGAGCAAACCCATGTCAAAGCCACTTGGCTGTCAGCCCATACATATAAGTGATCGATTGTTAGTGAACCTTCAAATGTATTTAAGACATATTTTAACAACCTTGATGACAAAAGTATACCCATAAGCTCTAAGCGTGGTATAGTTAGTTCCTTTAAAGGAGAAACCTTTATCTTACTAATTAATATATTAGACTCAAAAACATTATTTAAGTTAGATACAATGTATATTACTGAAGCATAAGCCTTTTGAGAAGCGTCTGAAAAAGCGTGTAACACCACCCTTTCAGAATATATTAATTGACGAGGGACCTTAAGAGATTGACAATATATTAATTGTTGGGCTATCAATTTCCACTCTCTACTCAAGCTCTGTGGAAATCTTTTCGTCCCATTTATACTTATTTAACCATAAGGTCTGTAGTAATATTTTACCTTTAATAATTATTGGCCCGAAGCAAAACCAAGTGGGTCAAATATAGATGCCAATTGTTTTAATATTAGACGTTTTGTATTGGCATTGACATCTATATTTTTAACAGGGTAAGATATAATGTCATCATCAGTGGTCCATTGAAGACCCAATACTTTAGTCACTGTGCCTTCAGCTTTAACTTTATCTTCATCAAATTTAGTATTAGCAAGGGAGGAATTAGATGACCACTCTCTTAAATTTAGTCCAGCCTTAAGAAAAAGCTCTCTAGTATCACTAAAATAACTAAGAATATTATTTTCATCATTAAATGTATTAAAAATATTATCAACAAAAATTTGATTTAATATATTATTTTTATAACTACTATTGGAATTTTCAATATGATAGGTTAAACAAGCCGCTAAAAGGAAAGGACTACATTTTGCTCCAAATAGAACAGAAGTGAATCTATAAGTAATGATAGGACTGTTAGGATCTGAGGGATCCTTCAACCACAAAAACCTTGTGCTATCTCTATCCTTTAAGTCTAAACGAATGCCTAGAAATGCTTTTTCTATATCGGCTGATATGGCATATTTACCTGTTCGAAATCTCAACAACAGTTTACCTAAATCATTTATGAGAGAAGGACCAGAATTTAAACAATCATTTAAACTAGGGGAACCTGAAGAACAATCGTAAACTATTCTTAACTTAGTAGTAGAGGAGTCTTTAAGAACTCCATGATGTGGTAGGTAATGTAATTTTGAATTTGGATCTATGGGACTTGATGGGATCACTTCCTTCAATGAACCCTTTCTTTACCTGTTCCTTAAGGACTTCAGAATATGCTTTTAAAAGTTCAGGTTTTTGTCTGAGTCCTTTTAAAACACTATATAGTCTAACCTTTGATAGAGCATAATTATCTTTTAACTGTTTATGGTTGCTCTTCCATGGAAGAGAAACTACATATCTTCCATCCTTAAAACATAAGTTTTCTTTAAAATGATTTAATGTAGATCTTTCACATTCTGTAAAACCTTCCTCTGCTTTTATTCCTATGTGGTTCAAATTCCACAATTTATCAAGATCTTCTTGAGGAGAGTCATTATACTCTATATTAACATCAAGAAGTTCAGGATTATTACTTATGACACCATTGCCCTCAACCAATTTTGAGCCTACCCTATCAGAATATTTAAGAGAAGAATCTGCTATATTGGAAACAGATTCCTCAGCAGGTTGGAATTCTTAGAGGAGAGTCTATTATATTGGAAACAGACTTCAAGTTTGTTGTATTGGAAACAAACTCTTTATTATTCTTTTTGGGGGGAACTCTATTAGGTGTTGAAGACAAATTTTTAGAAATTACAGAAGTGATATTGGTTAAAGAATGATTGAGGAAGACTTACATTAAGAAGTTTAGAACATGCACTATCAGTATTTCATTAACATTAAATTTCATTAGCATTTAAAGAAGAGACATTATTCAACAGAATAGTATAGATTCAAGGAAGAATTAAGAATGTTAATATCATTAGATATAGTATTTAAAGACATAGAGGGGACATTATTTAAAGACAAATTTTTATCATTATGAGAAATAATGGGAGTTTCAAATGTTAACCTTTGATCATTCTTAATAATAGAGTCATCATGAATTTTTTGAGAGAAAGGGGAATCATTAAATAAATTAACTTCGACTCTGAAGGAAGACACTACAGTACATTGAGAGTTGGTATTATCAGAAGCAAATGGTAATTCACCATACACTATTTTCCCTAAATTTGAATCTATTAAATTTATGTTATTAAATTGTTCATAGCCTTTTAAAAATTTAGGAATGTAATCTGCACCAATTAATATTCCTATATCAGACACTTTGTCACTATATACATATGGATTTGCTAAGGGGATATGATACTTCTTTAACAATTTGGTAGTTTTAACTAAACCTGAAATTTGAAGTGAATTTGGTAGACTATCTACTATTACTGCATCAATATCTACTACATTTTCTTCAGTTTTTACTTTAAGTTGTGTTATTTCATAAGTTTTAGGTGTTCCAGTTCCATTAATGCCATTAATAGACATATTTATAGAGCTTACAGGTTTACATCCTAAAAAATTTGCTGTACTTTTAGCTATCAAGCTTTTTTGACTACCGTTATCAATAAGTGCCCTAACTGGTACTAGTTTATGGTCCTTAATTATATTTAAATCAGCTAAAGGCAAAGCAATTCCCTTTTTACCTGCCAGTAAGGTATTAACATAATTAACAGTTTGGGATTCATGATTAGGAGTTATTTCATTAGGATTTGAAGAATTTACAATATCACATATAGAAGAGTGATGACCAAATTGTTTACAATTGTAGCAAACCTTTTTAGAAGTACAGTTTTCTATTGCATGCCTTGATGAGAGACAACCATGACACCAACCTTTACTCTTAATAAGGTTTTTCCTCAACTCCACTGTATCTACTACATCACAACTACTAGTATAGTGATCTTTGTTACAGAATCTACATGTTATTTTATTACTATAAGTAACATAATTTTGCAAAGAACCTTTATTTGACTTAAAAATTTTTGTTTTTTTTTTATTATTATTATTCTTATTATGAGTAGTATCATTACTAGTAGTAGTAGTTGCAGTAAATATAGTAGAGGTTTTAGGAATGGCACCAAATTTATACTTGTTATAGCTTATTATTATTATTATTTTGAGAGTGAATGATTTGATTTTTAGGTTTATTTTCAAGCTGTAAACCTTGCCCTATTACTTCTAGATTATTCAAAGCCTTAGTTATGACTTCCAAAACCTTTCTTATAGTCCAAACATCTCTTTTACTTTCCCATTGTACTTTTTCCAAAACTTCCTTTGGAACCTTCTCATTTAAAATTGTACCTATTATCTGAGTACAACTATCACAGTCCTTCAACAAACCTTGAGCTTTAAGACTTTCTGTTAGGCATATCAACTCAGCCTTAAATTTAAACAATTCATTATAATTATATTTGGGAGATTTTAGGTTTACCAGTTTTAATATTAAGGTTTCTACCAACCTACCTTTATTACCAAAATTTTCATTTAATACACTCCACACTAAAGGGTAGTTCTCACCTCTTAAACTAAAACCTGATACCAAAGTTAAAGCTACCCCTTTAAGACAACTAAAAAGGGCTTCCAGTTTAGAAGCATTACTATAATTTTTATTATTGACATGTGCCTCAAATATTTCTTTAAACTGATCAAATTTAGCTATCTCTCCAGAAAATTCTGGTAGTATACGAGTTGGTTGTTTAAACAAATCATACTCTCCTCTGTGGTCTAACACATTCATTTTTATTTGAACCTCCTTTTACTGTTGCTCTCATTCTCATTATTAATTAATTTTGTCATCTTTTTAATAAACTTGTTGATGCCTAATATTTTATCATAACAAGCCTGGTCATCACTATGAAAATCATCACCTTCTAAGTGAAATTTTACATCAGTATCAGCTTCTAAAAGCTGATCTCTAAGCATTATTAAGATTTCAACATTACTTTCTATAGAGTCAAAATCAATTACATCCTGGTCTTTACTATTTAGGATGCTTTCAATGTCAATAGTTACCTTGTCAATTCTTTTTAATAAATTTTCCCTAACCAGTATGGCTCTTTTTAAACCATTATCACCTTTGTCTGGTTGAGGGCTTGAAACCTTTTTATTATTATTTTTACCCATATTGAAAACAATGGAAATAATATATTAACTTAAAATATAAATAATAATACTTTTCAAATTTTAGACCAAAAAAATAAACAAATCTTAAGTCTAAAAAAAACAATCTTAAAAACTACTCGGGTCAAACAGCTTAAAAAAAAAAAAAAAAAAAAATATCAAAATATATTTGTGGAGATTTTCTCAAAAATCTCAGTCAACCTCCCACCTGAAAGAAAAAAAATTAACAACTTACAACACCAAATATTTGAATGGAGAGGGCAGCTGAAAATCTGGAAAAATAAATATTAGCAAAAATACTTTTAGATATGCCAACATATAAAAGTATATAAGCTAAAACACAACCTGCTAATAAAATATAACTATTTTGCATAGATGTTTCAGGTTAGGCCCTAAAAAATTATATTATGGCGTTGGCGGGTTTAAGTTAGGTAAATGGGTTTTAGTATGGGTGCCAATTTAAAGAATGGCAGATATCTAAGAAACAATAAAAAAATGAGTATTTGGCACAAATGGAACAGGTTAGGAAAAAAAAAAAAATCTTATTGCACAATTAGAGTATGTTAGGGAAGTAGGTGTAGGCTAGTTGGGCGCCAATTTAAAGAATGTGGAGAATTTATATATAAAAAAAAGTAATTTCGTTGTCATAAAAATTTTCAATTATCAAAAGAGTACGAGACACAATTTTTAAAATCCACTTTCTTTAGAATTTATATTAATAATAAAGAACTAGAAATTAAATTTGCTGTTATTGACCCGAGGTAAAATGAAATATAATATAAATCAAATTTTACTGTTTAACTTATCTTCTAACAAAGATTTTGATATAATTCTTATCTGATGTGATAAAGATCCTTTTATTAACAATGGAACGTCTGATTGAAGTCCTATTAAAAGGTATTTCCTGATTAACTGAAAGGTTTTGGGCACAGCATCTGTCAATCCTTGAAAGAAGATCACCCTTAGGGATAATAAATTTTGGCAGTATTTTGTCTTTATAGTAAGTAACAAGAAAAAAATAATAAATGAAATAATAAAAATAATAAAAAAGAACCAAATAATATTTAATCTGTTGTGCCCAAATATATTATAAATAAAAGAATAAAATACAATAAATAAGAGAAATGATAATAAAAGAAAATATTTACGGAAGGAATCAATGTCAGAAATACATTAAAATATTAATCGAATTCTGATTAATAAAAATCATTAGTTAAGAGAAATAATTAAAGTTCCTCACCCTTTAGCTTCAAACTTACACCTCTTAGATATGTATGTCCTCATATGCGACTTTACTAAATATCATCATTAATTATAATATTAATTTAATATAATGTACACATGTAATGTTATTACTAATTATCATTAATTATTTGAATAGTTGTCTCTCACAAGTTAAATTAAGGACCATGTATTAAATTATTTAAATATTCAAGATGTTCCAGCTGATTGTCAGCTGTTAAAAAAGTAGGTCACAACCAATCACATATGTTAAATAAAGACCATATGTTGTATTTAAATGGTTAGATACTACAGCTGTTAATTAATCAGCATCAGCTGTTAAAAACTAGGTCACATCACTAACACAACCGTTACCATGGACACTATACAAGGAGAGCCAGCCCCGCCTACAATTCTAGCTTTTATACTAGCCCAGTCGACGGAAAGGTAATGTCTGTAAATTTCACCTTCTTACAAGATTGGATTGTGTTTGCTAAATATTTTCTAAGCTTAATAGATAATCGATTACTACAATCATCATCAATATTAACCAATAATCCATTCAAATATGTTTTTCTCCTTCCAAAAAGAAAAGACACTCCAACAATTTGGCTCTATTTAAAGTATATCACCTATTTCTTCCTTCTTTTACAAAACTTTCGTCTTCACTAAACAAGGAAGTGACTAATAAAAATTTAACTAGCTAAATTACATACCTTTGCTTTCCTTAAAATAAAGCTCATTTATATTAGTTCTTATTCACAAAATATGAGATAACCAAATTATCTATTAAACATATAAAAGCATTTCCAATATCAAAAAGAATGACAGATGGCAAAAAAAAATGGCGATGCCATGATAGACTTAAAGGGAGGGCGGAGTTAGTACCTTCAACGACTATATTTAATCTATTTATATTTAAGTGTTAGAGGCTTATTTAAAGCGGTGATTAATAAAAAAACAATATTAAAATATAAATAAACCAATTGTTAAATTTAAATAAATAAATCATGTTAAAAACAAAAAAGGAAAAATATTAATTCATCTAAATGATTGCAAAGAGTACGACATCTAAACCTAAGTCAAAAACACTTGAAACCCGATAATTCTTCGCTGTCAAACGTACGATTATTCTCTTTAAATTAAATTTTTATTATTTCTGTTATTAAATATTTGTGGGCGTAAAAATATTACGACATAAATATGTTTGTAGGTTCATCCTTTAAATCTATTAATAGTGATGTTTCCTTGGGGTTCTGTTTTACCCCCAACACTTACTACGTTTCATTAATTACCTTCTCTCTATTACTTCGTTACCTATCCATTCCTATGCTGATGACTCCACCCTTCAGTATTCTTTTCAGTTTCAAAGGAGTAATTAACTACTAACAGCATTTAATTGACGTTAGGAGTGTGGCCTTGGAGCAATTAATCTCAGATCATTCTCTTGTTTCAAATTGGGGAAGAGAAAATAGGATTGTTTTCAATATCTCAAAAACTCAGTTCCTCCATCTCTCTATTAGACACAACCTTCCGCACAACTATGACATCTTAGAAAACACTCGACTCACACCTTTATCTGTCCTCATTATTTTCGATGTTTCTTTTCTCGTGATCTTTCTTGGAAGGATCACACTATTTTTCTTTCTAAACAAGTGTTTTGAGGAGCTATCTTGATTTTCTTAAGCCACCCCAGTTTCTTGCTCTTTATAGGGATGTTGTTCGCCCCTGAATGGAGTACCTCTCTTACATCTGAGGTGGTTCCACTCATACAGCTCTCCTAGAAAAGATGGAGTCTAGAATTTTTCGTCTTAATAACTCTCCCACTCTCACCAATCTCCCCATTCTCTTTCTGCCCGTCGAATTATTGCGTCACTCTCTCTCTCTCTCTATGCTATAGCTATTTTAATGGACACTGCTCTTCTGAACTCTTCCGTCGCCTACCTACTCCATTGAGCAGTCACTTAAAGAAATCTACTATTTTGTCCTTTGAGATTTAGCTTATATCTGTCCCTAAATAAAAGAACACTCTAAATCCTATGAATCCACCAAAAAATCCCAAAGTGCTGGAAACATTTTATATTTTTAAGACCTCGTTTAATTGGAATTTATTTTCTTCACTGAAAATGTAACTAGTTTAAAGAGTATTTAATGCTATATTTTGGTTGGTTTTATTCAAACTTTTCACCACTTGAATTATTCTCAATTTTCATTCATCTAATTTCACTAATTACTTTCAATATTACTTTCACTTTCAACAATGCTAAAATTGTCCTAACGGATCGTTGGGACAAGTGGCAAAGATGTCAGAGTAAAATTTTCAATAGAGAAAAGACATGCTAAGCATAAGAAAAACGCTTCACAGATTTATATTCTAATAAGAAAATAACTGAAAAAAAATTTTATTCTGACATTTTTATCACTTGTCCCAACGATTCGTTAGGACAATTTTTGCAGTGAGCATTTGAATTATCACGTAATATTCCCCAAATTTAGTTAAGGAATTTGTTTCACTCTGAAACCGTTGCCGTGGGACAATGGTAGAGTGATTAAATCGCGTACTTGAAGCCTTTGGTTCGATCCTTCATAAAGATTCAAGGAAGAAATTTCCTTGTAAATTCCCCTCCTCGATTAGGGTAATATCCTTGAGGTGAAAAAAAAATCAAAGTTTTGTAAAGGAATTCATATCCTTTGGCATTTCTGTGCATTATTATTGTTATTTTTATTTATTTTTTTATTTATTTATAAATTTAATTTATTTATAAAAAAAAAAAAAAAAAAAAAAAAAAAAAAAAAAAAAAATCCAATTTTTTCACAATATAACCTTTTGTTCAAATTTATCCTCTCTCTCTCTCGGTATATATATATATATATATATATATATATATATATATATATATATATATATATATATATATATATATATATATATATATATATATATATATATATATATATATATATATATATATATATATATATATATATATATATATATATATATATATATATAACTAGTACGTATGTGATTGTTCGCATGCTTGGAGTTATGATATGGATACATCGTGTATGTATACCAATATAAATTCAGCGGAAAATACTATAAAAAAAAAAGTGTTTCCCTACATGAAAACACAAACAAAAGAACTGCTTTTATGTTTCCCACCTGCGAATCTTTCGATTTTCCCACAGTTTTGCTTACCTTATCTACGGAAAGAGGAAATTTAGCCAAGCAACGTCCAGCCTTTGTAGAACCAAGTTCGATTCCCTTTGATAATGGAATGCATATCGCCGGGTTTTTTTTTTTTTTTTTTTTTTTTTTTGTTCAAATTTATCTTATATTTGTGCAATTTTTCATCGCTATATATATTATTTTCTTTACATTTTATGTCTTGTTGTACATAAGGTCGTTTTTTTTTTTTTTTTTTTTTTTTTTTTTTTTTTTTTTTATTTTTATTTATATATATTTATTTATGGAGGTTTGCGCTGTTTTCAGGCTTCTTTTCACATATATCTTTACTTGTTTCATCCAGAATTAAGAGCTTATATATATATATATATATATATATATATATATATATATATATATATATATATATATATATATATATATATATATATATATATATATATATATATATATATATATATATATATATATATATATATATATATATATATATATATAGTATGTGTGTGTGTGTGTGTGTTCAAACTCGCATTAAAACACTGAGAACATGTCGCTCTATTCAGCCTTACCTTCCAATACCCTGTTTCCAGCGTATGTCTCTTCTCATCCATTACTTCATCCTGTTTCCGAACCTCTACCTTCGTCTGATTTTTATATTCTTCTTCCATATTCAGCAGATATTCAAAATTCTTCAATTTCTTTTCATATCAACTTCATCTTCCATGTTGTTTTAAATTCCTGAATTTTGTTTTTTTGACTTTATTTTCTATTTTCTTTTGCCAGTCCGTTTAAAATGAATTTATTCCTTTCTGTGGATCTCCTCCAGCCTCATACCCAATATATTTCAGTTCCCCTTCCTATATCTTTGCTTCACAACCCCTGCCTCATCAGAGGCCAGTTCATATTCCGTCATTTATTTAGGAGTTCTATCTCTGGAACATACTCTCGTCTATTTTTGTTTTCAGGTTTACTATTTTCATCACTTCATCCGTCCACCATATTATGAACCTTTTCTTTCATTTCTCACGTATTCTTCAACCAGCATCTTCATCTCTACTTCCTTCAAACTCTTTTCAGTACATAAAACTGACTTCTCTCTCTCTCTCTCTCTCTCTCTCTCTCTCTCTCTCTCTCTCTCTCTCTCTCTCTCTCTCTCTCTCTCTCTCTTCTCTCTCTCTCTCTCTCTCTCTCTCTCTCTCTCTTCTCTCTCTCTTTTTTCGTTTTTTTTCTTTTATTTTTATTTTTTTTATTTTTTTTTATTTTTTTTTATTTTTTTATTATTACATTCTAGTTATTTTAGGATGGCACCCTACGGTTTGAATCTAAGAAGCAAGAACATCCAAGTAGATTTTTAGCATTACTCACGATAGTTTTACCTCATGAGAGAAACTAATCTGTTACAGATTCCTTATCGAGATTTCCCAAATCCGACTCTACAAGTATTTTGAACACATATGAGACTCTCTGTGCCAAATGAAATCATTCATTATTTTTAAGTCTATCAATCTTTCTTCTGTTGCCTACTATATCTCCTCCAGAAATAGTTTCAGAACGCTTACCTTTCTCACTCTCTTTCTTATCTATCTTTTCTTTGAGATCTACTATTACATGTAATTTGTCCTTATACTACTTCTCCCATTTCTCTATTAAAAAAAATCACCTTCTTTGGGAATACCATTGGCGTGACGTATACCTGGTACAGCCAATATTTCCATTGAATAATTTCACCGTACACACCATCACTCAATCAATAATTAATCACTATATATATATATATATATATATATATATATATATATATATATATATATATATATATATATATATATATATATATATATATATATATATATATATATATATATATATATATATATATATATATATATATATATATATAGTATATAGAGAGAGAGAGAGAGAGAGAGAGAGAGAGAGAGAGAGAGAGAGAGAGAGAGAGAGAGAGAGAACTCATGTTTATTATTGATGGTTATGTTTTATCAAAATATTATGAAGAAAAGGAAAAAATTTTGCATAAAATTTTTTTAAAAAATGAATAAAAAAAAGCAAAAACAAGAAATGAGTTAAATAAAAAAAAGATTTTGAATTAAAAATCAAGAAGTTATTTGGACAATCCGTTTATGATTTTGAATATTTGGGTAGTCATTGTAAGAGTGAGCATATCTTGCAGTTTGAGTATGGATAATTGTTTGAAAAGTGGGCTTGTATGTTCATAGTAATTGCGTGATCCAGATATTATACGAATTATTTTTTTATGTAGTTTTATTAAGGGTTGTAGCAGATATTCACTTGCACATCCCCAAACTGGTAAATTGTATAGTAGGTGAGGGTAAACAAGGCTGTAATATAGGTTTTTAGTACATATTTTGGAATAGAATATCTTATCTTTAGGAATGCATAAGTAGCATATGCAAGTTTGCTAATAAGACTATTTATGTGGTTTTTAAAGGAAAGTTTCTCATCAAAAATAACTCCTAATAATTTTGCAGATGTAGTTCTATTTATGGTTGTATCTTTTTCCATGACATTTAAATTGATAGGACTTTTAATGTTTGTCATTATTAAGTATTGTGTTTTTTGTAGGTTAAGGGAAAGCCTGTTTGCCTCTACCCATGTTACAATATTTTCTAATACATTATTTACTTTTGTGTTTAGTGTATCTATGTTACGGTCTGTTATTAGTATTGCGGTATCATCAGCGTATTGTGAATGCAAAGAATTATGACAATTTGGGAAGTCATTAGTATATATGTTAAAGAATAGTGGACCCAAAATAGATCCTTGAGGCACTCCTTGAGAAATTGGAGCGAGAGAGGATGAGACATCTCCTAACTTCACGTATTGTGTTCTACCGGATAAAAATGATTGGAACCAGTTTATGGAGTCTTTTGAAACGCCAAGCCTATTTAATTTTTGTAAGAGTAAGTTGTGCGGAACGACATCAAATGCTTTTGAGAAGTCTAACAGTAATAGTATGCATGTTTGCTAATAATAATAATTATAATAATAATAATAATAATAATAATAATAATAATAATAATAATAATAATAATAATAATAATAATAATAATAATAATAATAATAATAATAATGCTGAAATTAAAATTAAAAGATGGTTTAAAACGACAAAAAAAAATATATTAAAAAAATATTTATAAAAACGAATAAATAAATAATAATAATAATAATAATAATAATAATAATAATAATAATAATAATAATAATAATAATAATAATAATAATAATAATAATAATAATAATAATAATAATAATAATAATAATAATAATAATAATAATAATAATTAATAATAAAATAAATTAAAAAATAAAAAAATTAATTGAAAAATATGTAAAAAAATAAAAAAAAAAAAAAAAAAAAAAAAAAAAAAAAAAAAAAAAAAAAAAAAAAAAAAAAAAAAAAAAAAAAAAAAAAAAAAAAAAAAAAAAAAAAAAAAAAAAAAAAAAAAAAAAAAAAAATACAAAAAAAAAAAAAAAAAAAAAAAAATTTTTTTTTTTTTTTTTTAAAAATAAAAAATAAAAAAAAAAATAAAAAAAAACTAAAAAAAAAATTATTTTTTAAATTAAAATTTAAAAAAAAAAAAAAAATGAATTTTCAGATATTCTTATTTATTCCGTAGCATCGCTAATTGTTTTCAGATATTCTTATTTATTCCGTAGCATCGCTAATTGTTTATTTATGTAGAACGGGTTTACTTTCTTCCCATCCCGATTAATGGGAGTGTTTATTGCTCCCCCAACCCCCAATAGAACTAAAAAAAAGGGGAGAAGTTAAGCTAATTGCTCTTGTTTTTATTTGTTTATTTTAATTGTTTGTTTTTATTATATGTTTTGGGAACGCTTAAAACTTTTTTTATTCATATATGTTTATTCTTTTTTGGGGGGAGAAAAGTTTGGTAATTTTCTTTGTCGGCATTTCCATAATTGATTGTTTTAATTTTGTTTCCAATTCACAGTTTACTTTTATACTCGCACACACACATTCACAAACACACACACACACACTTATGTATATATAGAATCTATGTAAAGGAAAAAATTTGATTGGAAGTGCTTCGTTGTTTGCTGAGGTAATCAAAATATTTAAAATTTATAACCTTCAAAAGCCTAAATCTGGTTGTTAATGGTAATTAAACATATACGGCGTTTAAAGATTGTGAAATATATATGGTAGTTAGGGGGAATTAA
>SEYY01000672.1:95129-107629 GCA_009176605.1 Armadillidium nasatum
ATTGTTAAATAGATAGATAGATAGATAGATAGATAGATAGATAGATAGATAGATAGATAGATAGATAGACAGATAGATACATAGATATATACATACATACATACATAGATGTATTGAAAGATGGATTGAAAGATGGACAGACAGAGATAAATAGATGGATAGATAAATAGATGTATAGATAAATAGATAGATAGAAAGATATAGTTACATAGTTATATAGATAGAGTTAGATAGATTAGATAAATAGATAGACAGACAGACAGATATAGATAAATAGATAGACAGACAGACAGATATAGATAGGTGGATAGATTAATAGATAAATAGATAGATTTGTAGATAATATTTTGTCCTTAGTTCTTTATTTCATATTTTCAGAGTATTAAAAATGAGAAAAAATATAAACCCTCAAACAATAAATATAATATAAATTTACAAGTTAAAATACAAAAGATTTAAAACTTATTCTTCTATTTTGATGAATATCCTTTCTACTTCTTTTTTAATGCTTTCTCCTATTTTCAGAATAAGACCAATATATTTTTGTTGTATAAAATAACTCAAAGAGTTATCTTATCTTACCTTAACTTATCTTATCTTTTCTTAAGGTAATTTTAGTTATGATTATTTTTCAACACATTCAAGCAACTGTATGTTAGATGATTATCGATTCTACAAGAAACTTTTTTATATATTTTTATCAGTGCATTGTTAAAGGATCCTTCAAATTGCCCTTACGTTTGATTGATAATTGAATTATTAGTCAAAAAAGACTTCGTAAAAGTCATACAATATGATTTGACTACATACAACAATATATCTTGATTTACAGCATTAAATCTTCACTGATAACTTTAAAATCTCTAGAATTTATCTCTAGTTTTCTTCATATTTGACCTGTCCTATATGTTTTTATTTAAAATAAAATATTTTCAAAAACCCCCTGAAGAGCTCTTATTTTAACTGAACTTTCATCATTTCTCATAGGTTTTTTTTATCTTTTTTTAAATAAACTATCGCTACCTTTATATTATTAATTCCTCATAAATAAACTTGCAATTTTTATCAACTTTCAGAGATTATCTACAAAGAATAATCATCTTCCTACATTGCTATATTCAATATAAATATTCATATTTTAGTACCAGTTCTACTTTTTACTGCAGTATCCCTATTATAAGACCACTAATGTAAATGTTAAACAACAACTTTAACAAAGTTCCACCCTGTTGCACGCGATAATTAGGTACCATTAATTTGAAGTACTGTCTCAAATTTTAAAACAAGCATATTGATTACAGTAAATATTAACCAAAATATTATATTCAGGATTTGAAATTGGTATTTTCCTAAATATTTTAATGGAATTTGATGATTTACTTTGTCAAAAAATCATTTTGGTGGATCTAAAAACGGCTGCATAAACAGAAAGATAGATAAATAGACAATAATAATTATAATAATAATAATAATAATAATAATAATAATAATAATAATAATAATAATAAAAATATAAATAGCAACAATGATAATAATAAAGATAATAATAATAATAATGATAACAAATAAATAAATAAATAATAATAATAATAATAATAATAATAATAATAATAATAATAATAATAATAATAATAATGTTTATGGGTTTAAATTCAAGTTGTCCGTCCAAAATCTATCTTTCTTTTTGAAAAAAATACATATATTATTAAAAAAAAAATTAAAGTTTGTTATTTTAATAAAGTCTAAGGAAAATAGAACTACATTTTAAATATGTATTTCATTAATTAACACCTAAAAAAAAAGTTTGAAACTCCATAAAACATTAATATGAAAGTTCAGAAATATTAGATTATTAAATATATATATATATTATATATATATATATATATATATAATATATATATATATAATATATATATATATATATATATATATATATATATATATATATATAATATATATATATATATATATATATATATATATTTTGTTTTTAATAAAGTCTAAGGAAATATATTTTAATACATTTTAAAAATGTATTATTAATTAATTATAAAAAAAAGTTTGATTTTAATTAACATTAATATAAATTTAGAAATATTATTAATTAATTATATATATATATATATATATATAATATATATATATATATATATATATATATATATAATATATATATATATATATATAAAATATAAAAATAATTTAAATAAAAAAAAAATATTTTTTTTTTTCTTTTTTAATAAAAATTTTTAATTAATTAATAACTAATAATAATAATAATAATAATAATAATAATAATAATAATAATAATAATAATATAAGCAAAAATATAAAACGTGATCTACTACAAGTAATAATAATAATAATAATAATAATAATAATAATAATAATAATAATAATAATAATTAATAAAATATGGGAAGAAATTTTATTTTTAAATTTAGTATTTTTAAAAAAAATAAATTTTTATTATTTTTTTTATTTTTTTATTTTTTATATTATTATTATCATTATTATTATTATTATTATTATTATTATTATTATTATTATTATTATTATTATTGGTAGTAGTACTGGCAGTATTACTTTTACTAATTTTTTAATAATATTATCATTAGCATATTATTAATTATTGTTATTATTATTTATATTATTATTAGTAGTATTATTATTATCTATTTTAAGTATTATTATTATTATTATTATTATTATTATTATTTAAATAGGTCTCAATCATTTTCGAGTAAAAAGTTTTATTAAACGAATACATTAAAATTAATTCAAACTAAAATTAAAATGTTAATTAATAATATATTAAAATTGTTTTGGTACTGTAATGACATTTATTTCCTTTCAATATTATTATTATTATTATTTCTATTATTATTATTATTATTATTATTATTATTTATCATTATATTTATTTTTATTATTACCATTGTTATTATTTATATTTATTTGCAAAATTCTTTTCAAAATCATGCAAAAATGTAAAAAGAACTTCGGTGTTTAGTTTATCTAATAATTTACCAAATTAGATAAATAATCCAAACTAAGTGCCAACATGACTGGTATAATAATTTGGATTGCTATTTTAAAAGTTTGGTATAAAACAAGTATGGAAATTTTAGCATATGAAAGTGCTCCAGATTTAATCAAATCCAGAGTCCTGTATTTGGGAACTAAAAGAAAATGCATGTATAAAGAGCAAGTTATTTTCTTAAGTTGAGTTGGAGGTTAAAAAGTTAAGAAAAAAAAACATAATCAGTTTCTAATGCAAAGGAGAATGCAAATTATGAGGAAATAACACTAAGGCTAAAGTACTAATTTGCACGCGATAATGAACAAACTCTTCTAAAGTAGATTTACATAGTTCTATTGCAATATATCTGAACTCGAGTCACTGTTCCATTCAGAAATAACGTATAACGTTTCGAACGTTTCACTGCTGGTCACATGTTCTTAATAGGTCTACTTCCCCATCAGCAAATCAGAAACATCTGGGTAACATACTCTTCACTGCTACACTTCGGCAATCAGACAGTCCTTCGAAAAACAAAGAATTAAAAGATTGAGAATTCGAGCTTAGCTTTCAATCAAATTAGAAAGAATCAACGAGAATGATACCATTTGAGACGAAAATTCTTAGTCTTCAATCTTACAGGGAAAAGCTGCGAACGAATGGAATTCATATAAGGGCAATTAACATAGCTAAAGTGAAAATAAGTCTTAGGAGTGACTCAAAACTCCTTAATCATTTTCACATCTGTAAACAGAGGCAGTATATTCCTTATAAGAAAGATCACATTAACACTTAAAAGGAAACTCACCCAGATATATATATATATATATATATATATATATATATATATATATATATATATATATATATATATATATATATATATATATATATATATATATATATATATATATATATATATATATATGATATAATATTCTGATTTGATGCATATATTCGTAATTTTATTTTAGCGCTTTCAAACTCAATTATGCCTTTTTATTTTACATAATTTACATATTTTACAATTTCGCTTTAAAATGTACCATCGTATATATATATATATATATATATATTATATATATATATATATATATATATATATATATATATATATATATATATATATATATATATATATATATATATATATATATATATATATATATATATATATATATATATATATATATATATATATAGGGATGGAGTGAAGTATTGGTATCGATATCGGCAAGTATCGGCATATTTTCCGATACTGTATCGGTATCGGTATCGACCTTTTCAGTATCGGTATCGGTATCGGCAAAATTTTTGGATAAGAGTAAAGCATCGGTATCGGTATCGGTAGTAGTATCGGCAAGTATCGGCACATTTTTAGGTATCGGTATCGGGTATCGGTATCGGTATCGGTATCGGTAAAAATTTCGGTATCGCTCCATTCCTAAAATATATATATATATATATAATATATATATATATAATATATATATATATATATATATATATATATATATATATATATATATATATATATATATATATATATATATATATATGAGTAAACTTACGAAGTAAACAGATATTCATTTTGATGCAAACGTTTCGAATTTATGACAAACATCATTGCAGAAAATAGGATGATAATTTTTTTTTTTTAAACTAATGAGAATATGTAAAGCTTAAAAATTAAAAAAAATAGTAGTAGTATTACATATGTTAACACCCCGTTTTAGCCCGTTTACTGTTTGTATATGTATGTTTCTGTGCTTGCGTGTGCACGTAAGTGTGTGTGCGTGCGCGTGATTGTGTGAGAGTGTTGGCGAGTGCTTGTTGTGATCTTCGAATGATGAGATTGAAAGGGCGTGTGGGTGGGTGCAGACGGGGGCTTTCTATTGACTTTGCCAACGTCTGTGTCCTTCGTTCTAATCTCTCGTCTGTTGAACACCACCTCACTGCCTCTCGTCCTAACCTATTGCTTCTGTCTGAGACCCAGCTGGACAGGGATTCTTTCTCCAGCAATCTTAATGTCTCTAACTACAACTTTTTTCACAATTTCCGACTAAATGGTGGAGTCTGTGCCTATATTAACATTAACACTCCTGTGACACGTCTCGTAAATCTAGAATCTCCTAATTTCGATGTTTTATGGCTTAAAATCTGTCTTCCTACTACTACAATTATCTTGTGTTTCTGCTACTGCTCCCCTAATGGAACAGATTTTCCAGTTCTTTTTCAATATCTTACTACTTCTCACGAGACTGTTACTTCTTCTCATCCAAATGCTGAAGTCCTCTATTTAGGGGATTTCAACGTACACCACACTGAATGGTTGGGCTCCTCTCATACTGATACAGGTGGGAGGAGGCCAAATCATTCAGCATTCTCAACGATCTGGAGCAGTTGATTAGGAACCCACACATTCCAGATCGTCCCTAACCAATTCTTGAATACACTTGATTTATGCTTCACCACTACTCCTTCTAGTTATAAATACACCATTTTCCCTCCTATTGGTAACTCTGACCATAATCTTATAGCTCTTAGTTATAATGCTTTCTCTCCAACAGCTCCACCATGCCCTAAACGTACTTTCTGGCACTTTAATCGGGCTAATTGGGGGCAATGCGCCGCTTCTTTGCTAACTATCATTGGAGTGAATCTTGCTTTGTCTCGGGGACGCTTCTGTCTCTGCTGAAAAGGTAGGGGCCGTGATCCTTGATGGGATGGGCAGATTCATTCCATCTTCAACTAAATCTTTTCTCCTCAAAATCCATGGTTCGATGGCAACTGTTCTCTTGTCCTTCGGGAGAGAGACAATGCTTATCGTGAATGGAAAAACTCTCCTTCTCCTATCACTCTTGCTAATTTTCATTCAGCTCGGAATCGTTGCAGGGATGTTCTTCGACGGACTAAGCGTACTTTCATAAAAAGGAAGTGCGCTGACCTCCATGGCTCTCCTACTGATAAAAATTTCTGGCCTCTTGTCAAAATATATCTCTAATAACTTCTGTAAATCTGCCTTTCCTCCTCTTATTCGCTCTGATGGTTCTGTTGCTAATACTCCCTCTGAAAAGGCTAATCTCTTCGGCCTCCTTTTTTCATCTAATTCCACCCTGCTCGATTCTGGCATCCCTCCTCCTACTCCTTCTCCTCTCAGGTGTCCCATGTCTCTACCTGTAATTACTCATGATCAGGTGCATGGGATCCTGAAATCTATGAACGTCAGGAAGGCCAGTGGCCCGGATGGCATTTCCCTCTCGTGTTCTGAGGGAGTGTGCTTCCGAGTTAGCGCCTGTCCTCGTTCAGCTCTACTCTCTATGCCTTAATACTAATACTTTTCCTCAATGCTGGAAGCGTGCATTTGTTCAGCCGATCCCGAAAAAAGGTAGCCGCTCTGACCCTTCTAACTATCGACCTATAGCTCTCACTTGTGTTCTGTCTAAAATTTTTGAAACTCTCCTCAACTCTCATTTCCTGGATCATTTGGAGTCTCATTCTCTTCTTTCTGATCACCAGTATGACTTTAGACGCTCCGAGGTCAACTGGTGACATACACTCCAATATTACTGATCTATGGTCTTCAGCAATTAGAGACTTCGGGGAGTCTTGTGTGGTGGCGCTTGACATATCCAAGGCTTTCGACCGGGTATGGCATGCGTCACTGCTCTCTAAGCTCCCTTCCTTTGGGTTTCCTCCTTCCCTTTGCTTACTTTTGTCTAGTTTTCTCTCAGATCGTTCCATTTCGGCACTTGTAGATGGAGCGACCTCTTCCTCTTTTTCTGTCAACTGTGGTGTTCCTCAGGGTTCTGTTTTATCTCCAACCTTATTCCGTCCTCGTTGCACAAGGGGTGCCCTGCTTTCGCACCAATTTTGTGTGGATGTAGGAAACCCCAGGCTGGCCCGTTGTGGTGCCTCTTTCTTTCCAGCCACCTCTGCTCTGTGGAATTCTCTACCATCATCTATTTTTCCTCCTGTATTTAATCTTCCACTCTTCAAGGCTTCCGTCTGTGCCCACCTGAGGGATGTGCGTTAGGTCTGTGTTCGAATGCCTTTTTGTTTTTGTTTTTTTTTCATTTTGTGTGTGCCTCCTCCTTAAAAAGGGCTATGCCCTTGAGTGGCGGCATTCTGTAAAAAAAAATTTAAAATATGTTAAATGATGTTAACATAAATAGGAAAATAATGTTTATATTATTTATATTATATAAAATAATAATAATTTTGACGAGCCAAAAAAGTACACTAAAAATTCCCAATCAAACCTCTTCCTTTTAGTAATATTTTCATACTACTTTAAAAAGTATTAAAGAAATATCCAAATAATAAAAAAGAATAACTTTAAAATTTTTATCCTTAAAGACACGACTCACTACCACCTAACCACACTACTACCCTCCCCCCCCCCAAACAAATTGTCTTTATCTACTTCACCAATGCATAACTAATACATTCTACCACATAAACACATGATTCTGATGTAGACGAAACAGATTAGATAATTATTGTGGAGAAAATTCACATTAAGAAAAATGAAAGCAAAATTGATGTAATTATTGTCCATTAGACTTTGTCTATTGCAAAAATAGAACTATTTTTTTTTCAAAAATAATAATAATACCAAATATAATAATAATAAATAATAATAATAAAGCTAAATAATAATAATAATAACAATGGTAAATGAAATAATAGTAATAGTAAATATAATAATAATAAAAATAATAATAATAATAATAATAATAATAATAATAATAATAATAATAATAATAATAATAATAGAAGAAGTATATATAAAAATAATAATAATAATAATAACAATAAATAATATAATATATTTATAATTAATAGTAAATATATCAATAATAATAATAATAATAAAAATAATAATAATAATAATAATAACTAAATAAATAAATAAATAAATAAATGAATACAGAAAGTAAAAAAAAAAAAATCACTGGAACATTCATATGTTTTTATTTTTGTTATCGGAGATTTAAATATACATAAATAAGAAATCTTTTCATCCAAAATGGCAGAACCTAATATATATTATATATATATATATATATATATATATATATATATATATATATATATATATATATATATATATATATATATATATATATATATATATATATATATATATATATATATATATATATATATATATATTATATATATACATTTTTTTCCTGTGAATTTTAGAATTAAATGAATTTTATTAAATGTATTTCAAGAGAAAACCGGTAAATGTATCAGAAAAATAATAATAATAATAATAATAATAAAAATAATAATAATAATAATAATGATAATTTTATAATAAAAATAATCATCATCATCATCATCATCATCATCATCATATAATAATAATAATTAGTAATAGATAATAAATATAATAATAATAATAATAATAATAATAATAATAATAATAATAATAATAATAATAATAATAATAATAATAATAATAATAATAATAATAATAATGTTTAATCTTTGATTTTTATTTACTTTTTTAGTTACAAATTCACATAAACAAATATTGTGTACTTTACATGTATTGATTTCGTCCTTTGATCTCATTAAAATTATACATAATATTAAAATTATACATAATATAGTTATACATAAAATTATACTTAATATTATTATACATAAAATAATACATAATATAATTTTGCAATAAGAAACAAATTTTGAATATTGTAGATTTCATAATTCATTATATCATTATAGTCATTAAACTTAATCTATTTCTTTAAAAAAATGCTAATAATTATTATAATGATAAGTATAATAATAATAATAATAATAATAATAATAATAATAATAATAAAATAATAATAATAATAATAATAATAATAATAAATAAAAATAATAATGATAATAATAATAAATAATAATAATAATATATAATAATAATAATAATAATAATAATAATAATAATAATAATAATAATAATAATAATAATAATAATCAATTCAATTCATTTCACAAATATTTATTCAGGAGATGGTACATTTACAGGCTTTAAGTTTAACAGTAATAACTACTAATAATAATAATAATAATAATAATAATAATAATAATAATAATAATAATAATAATAATAATAATAATAATAATAAAATAATAACTTAATAATAATAATGTTAATAATACAATAATAATATAATATATATATATATATATATATATATATATATATATATATATATATATATATATATATATATATATATATATATATATATATATATATATATATATATATATATATATATATATATATATATATATATATATATATATATATATATATATATATATATATATATATATATATATATATATATATATATATAGCGGCTCCGTAGCTCAGTCGATCGAGCACTCGCTATAGCACGCGAGAAGTCCAGGGTTCGAGGCCTGGCCGGAGCGGGAAACGTGAGCGATTTCTCCTTGCGCTTAGCTCCGAATGACTCAGTCGTTAAACGAGTACATCAGTGGGGTGCTCTTGCCACTGATGGGAATAATCTCCGGCATCCGCGATAGGCCTGGCCCAGGCAGCGGTATCCGCCGTGGGCCCGTGTAACCCAAGGATCTTCCTCGAAAGATCCCACTGACAGGACGAAAGTCCTTCCTGGGGGAAGACGATTATTTATTTTAATTTTTTATATATATATATATAAACTCAAAATTTATAATTTGGAGTTAGTGGGAAAATAAGTGATTAGGTCGGGTACTTTCTTTAGTATTTTGATAGCAAGTAATTTTTTGACATGCTTACGACATGTAGTGTTACCAATTCTTGAATGTTTTTGGAAGATCATACCATTTTTCAACGGCATTGTACGATATAGCTTTCAGAAATTTGGTAGGCGTGTACTTTGTTTTACTTAGTGGATGTGAGTTTGTGCTGCCCAAATTTGTTTTTTGTTTTTTTTTTTACATTTTGGTTATGCATTATGAAATATGTCAGTAATTCATTGAAATTCCGTTTTTGACTTTGAAAGTTTGGGTAGTCATTGTTAGAGTGAGAATATCTTGTAGTTTGAATATGGATGATTTTTTGAAAAGTTGATTTGTGTGTTCATACTAATTGCGTGATCCAGATTATATACGAATTATTTTTTTTTATGTAGTGTTATTAAGGGTTGTAGCAAGTAGACACTTGCACATCCCCATACCTGTAGATTACATAGTAAATGTGGGTAAACAAAGCTATGATATATGTTTTTAGTACACATTTCTGAATAAAGGTTTTTATCTTCAGGAATGCATTGGTAGTATATGGTAGTTCGATAATAAGACTGTTTATGTGGTTTTTGAAGGAAAGTTTCTCATCGAAAATAACTCTTAAGAGTTTTGCTGATGTGGTTCGATTTATGGTTGTATCTCTTGCCATAACATTTAGCTTGATAGGAATTTTAACGTTTGTCATTATTGTGTTCTTTGTAGATTTAGAGAAAGCCTGTTAGCCTTTACCCATGTTACATTCTCTAATATGTTATTTACTTTTGTGTTTAATTACGGTCTGTTATTAGAATTGCGGTATCATCAATATATTGAGAATGTAAAAATTATGACAGTGTTGGAAGTCATTAGTATATATTAAAGAATAATGGACCCAAAATATGTGGTGAAAGTTGGTATGATGCCTCTCTTAACACTTCATAAAGTTTGTGTTTTTGCCTTATAGGGTTTAGCAACGCTTTTGTTAACCATTTATTCATAATTCTTTTTTCTGTAGTAGTTTTGAGTTTTATAGGAGAGTGTTGGTTTTAAAAATTACGGTTGAATGTTTTGAATTTTTCATCTACTGAAACATTGTCACTGTGTACAAATGAAAAATCTTTTGTCTTTTTTTTTATTTACAAAAAAAAATTTTTATGGTCATCAGATATGAGTCTAAAAGCTATTTTCTTCTGTTATTTTGAATTTGGTGGTTGCAGATTTGGTAGAGTGTCTTTATGAAATTTACTTTACTTCCTTGCGGTGGTCGGTATATTCCTAATTAATTAATTTTCCATCTTTCTTCATTGAAGATCACTGCAATTGCCTCTATGTCTTTATTAACAGTTGAGAGTGTTACTTTTACCTGAAGGCCCTTTTTGATGCATATCGATAATAATAATAATAATAATTATAATAATAATAATAATAATAATAATAATAATAATAATAATAATAATAATAATATGTATTAATGGATGTTCTGCTCATATATATATTTTTTAAATGCAAATATATTCATTTTTCAATAACTCGTAATTTATAATATTTTATTGTTCAAATTTCAAATAACAATTATAATCTAATTCTAACGATTTTTAAATAAAATGTTTCAGAAACAATTATCAATTTATTCAAATTGAAGAAAAAAGGTTGCATATATATATATATATATATATATATATATATATATATATATATATATATATATATATATATATAATATATATATATATATATATATATATATATATATATATAATATATATATGCAGGTATAAAGTCTGAACTATAAGAGATTAGAACCCTGATCCTTAAGTTCGTAAGACAGAGTGTTACCTCTGAGTCGCGACAGTCAGAAAGGAAATCGCAGTGAGAAAGCTCATATATATATATATATATATATATA
The DNA here is from genome assembly GCA_009176605.1 of Armadillidium nasatum. Classification (NCBI taxonomy): domain Eukaryota; kingdom Metazoa; phylum Arthropoda; class Malacostraca; order Isopoda; family Armadillidiidae; genus Armadillidium; species Armadillidium nasatum. The sequence goes on from SEYY01000672.1 coordinate 106,805, forward strand.
TATATATATATATATATATATATATATATATATATATATATATATATATATATATATATAGTATAATACGCACTATTGAGGGGTGTCAGATTCTCTCGAGGTAACTAAATCTGACAATCTGAGGCTAATGAGATTTTGATTTGCAATGCAAATCACTAAGCTCAAATTGACCTCACGCTCTTTCCTGACACCATTTTGGGGGTTTAATCCATTGAAATTGGCCTCAAGTCAGGGGAAGGGGCCCCCGAGAGGCCCCGTGAACCCCCAAAAACGATATCAGGAAGTCACCTGAGTTTGCAAAACCGCTGCGTTCACCTCACTCTCTTTCCTGAAAATTTTCTTTGCCGTTCAGACCGGCTGAAAATGCTTCGAATATGGAGGTCCGTGGGTCCGGGGGCCCGCGTGGGTCAGTGAACCAACAAAGAAAAGGTCATTAAGGTCCCTGAGAATGCAGCATTGAACGCAAATGCAGAAAAGACCGTTAGGTTTAGGTTACCAGATTTAGTTACCTCGACAGAATCTGGCTTTTATATATATATATATATATATATATATATTATATATATATATATATATATATATATATATATATATATATATATATATATCCTATATATAATATTTGCTAGTGCTTCTGCTTCACGACAGTTCGAAAAGAAATCGCAGAGAGAAAGCTCATAAACTACTGTCATGCAGACTAAATGAAATGCAAAAAAAAAAATATATATATATATATATATATATATATATATATATATATATATATAATATATATATATATATATATATATATATATATATATATATATATATTGAACACTTACT
>SEYY01000672.1:127629-132629 GCA_009176605.1 Armadillidium nasatum
CATCAAAATAATACGCCTATTGCCTAACCTCTTCCTCAAGGACAATCTCATGGAATTGCAACGAGAGGTGAAAAACTTTACTATGCCAAAAGCTTAGTCAACTACTTACTAAAGCAACCAAAGCCAAACAAAGAGAAAGAAAAGGATTTGAACCGAGGTTCAGCATCATTTTTGATGATTGTGATTTGCTTATGGCAACAGCTCTGCACCCTCACTTCAAACTCGGAGTGGCACATAGGTTAAATGAGGGGAAGTATCCAGCTGTCAAGACGAGGATATTTGAGGAAATAAAGTGTAATATTGCATCGAATTTTACTCCTCCACATCAAGGCACTGAAGTGATGGGAATGAATCTGAAATGGACCCATTTAAGGTGAGCTATTTTTATAATTTAGAACAACTTTAAGCATCTCTTGTCCATATATATATATATATATATATATTATATATATATATATATATATATATATATATATATATATATATATATATATATATATATATATATATATCCTGAGAGATAGAATGAGGAGTGAATGGTGAGAGAGGAACTTGGGGGGAATCAATTTTGGAATGCATAGAAAGAAACCAACTGAGATGGTTTGGTCACGTGAAGAGAATGGAGGAGGGAGAGAGACTGAGAGAGATGCTGGAATGGAGACAGAAGGAAGGAGACCGGCGGGAAGACCAAGGAAGAGATGGATGGAGGCGATAGAAGAAGCCATACAACGAAGGAACAAGACACTGGAAGAGGTGGAAGACAACCGAATGTTTGAGGACAGAAATGCGTGGAGAAGATTTTGGAGTAGCACCCGACAGGCGCCAGCCTACCGGTTTGGACGGTGATGATGATGATGATGATGATGATGATATATATATATATATATATATATATATATATATAATATATATTATATATATATATATATATATATATATATATATATATATATATATATATATATATATATATATATATATATATATATATATATATATATATATATATATACATATTATATATATATATTTTCATAATACACTGACATAATGTTCAAATGAAACTTAAAAAGATTTGAGTTCTTGATACCATTTCTAAATTTTTCAGAAACTGAAGGCCCCATATATCCAGCAGACACCTCTGGAGAAGTTGCGGCAAACCTTGGATAGCTGGGATGCAGTAAATGTTCACCACAATACCCCTCTCACTAGGAACCTTTTTCCATGTGAATACCAAGAGGTCTGGGTGGACTTGTTTATGAAGTATAATACCCCATTACCTCAGCTGCCGTGGAGAGGTTGTTTAGTCAAGGCTCTGACATTCTAAGACCAAAGAGGGCAGCCATTTCATCCAGCAATTTTGAAAAATTTATTTTCATGAAAGGGAATATGACCCTTTTCAGAATGCAAGAGGAGAGCACGAGGAGGAAGAGATCATAGATGGTTGAATAAATAATAATAATTCTTTCTCATTTTTTGTTATATATTTGCATTTATCAAATAAAATTGAAAAATAATTCATCTTTAACACCTTTTTTTTTTTTTTTTTTTTTTTTTTTTTTTGCTCCAAAATTTGCGCTTTAAAATTTTTTTTAATTTGCGGACATGTGCGCTTTTGCATTTGGGACTAAATTTTGAAAAAATGTGCGCTTTTGCATTTGCGGACAAAGTTTTTAAAATTTGCGCTTTTGAGTTTGCGCTCTAAATTTTAAAATTTGCGCGCCCACCTCTGATATATATATATATATATATATATATATATATATATATATATATATATATATATATATATATATATATATATATATATATATATATATATATATATATATATATATATATTATATATATATATATATTATATATATATATATATATATATATATATATATATATATATATATATATATATATATATATATATATATATATATATATATATATATATATATATATATATATATATATATATATATATATATATATTATATATATATATATATATATATATATATATATATATATATATATTATATATATATATATATATATATATATATATATATATATATATATATATATATATATATATATATATATATATATATATATATATATATATAATGCATGCATACATACATACATACATAGATCTAGACGAATTCGTGGAAACTATCAAGAAATTTATAAGTAAAATAAACATCTTAAAATATTTTAAATAAAACTTTCTAATTTAATACATTCTGTAAAGAGAATGTAAACTCATTTTTGAAAAAGTTATTTAAAAAAATTACTTTTTTTTTTTTTTTTTTTGAGAAGGAAAAAATTTTTTTTTTTTTTTTAAAGAAAAAGAATTTTTTTTTTTTTTTTTAATTATTTTGTCTTATTAATAGTTTTTTTTTTTTTTTTTTTTTTTTTTTTTTTTTTCTTATTAATAGCTCTTAGCTCTTTTTTTTTTTTTTTTTTTTTTTTTACTAATCCAATCATTTTTTTTCTTTTTCTAATTTTTCTTATGTCTCTACATTTTTTTTTTTTTTTTTTTTTTTTGTTCTTCAAATTCTGGTTTAATGATTTGTCTTTTTTTTCTCTCTCTCTCTCACTTTTTTTAGTATTTTATTTGAAAACTCTTCTAATGTGTCAAAAGCGATTTATCATCAATGTATCACTCCGCCATATATATATATATATATATATATATATATATATATATATATATATATATATATATATATATATATATATATATATATATATATATATATATATATATATATATATATATATATATATATATATATAATATATATTATATATAATTATATAAATAATATATTAATAAATTATAACTATAATATAAATAATAAAACTAAAATAGTATTATAATTGTTCTTGTATAGATATTGTATGCATTTTGAATTGTATTATATTTGTATGCATATTGAATTTACGTTTCTTCAAAACATATTTGTAGCACACAATTTCTCTCTCAGCATGATTTCTCAATATATTTTCCTTTTTCTTAAAATCAAATATCATCTACCCCCCCACCCCTCCCCCGGTTTCTGTAGCTCCTAAGAAAATTGTCAACTTCAGTTTTCCTTTTCTGTCTTTCCACCACTTCTATGGCGCCCAAATTAGGCAAATCTCTCTCCTACCATTTTCCATATATAGATTTTCAGTTTACATACAATACTTCTTTCAAAATTTCTTCCTTTTTTCACTACAAATCTTCCCTTCCTTTCCTTCTCGAGGTCTCGGTGGTTTGCAAGTATTTTTGTCTCTTATGTAATAAGGGTTACATTGGCTCTAATATTAGGTTTATGAGATCACATATCTGTGAGCAAAAGGGCATTTCTTATCGTACATATCTTCCTCTTTCTTCTCCATCTTTTTCCAGTATACGAGTTCACACCCATTCCTGTCACACTTTTCCTTATTCAAAACACTTCTCAATGTTGACTCCACCTCACTCCGTATTCTCGAATCATTCTATATTTTTAAACATAAACTTGTACTTAACAATAAACTATCAACCAGTCCACTCCATATTATTCAAACTTAATCATCATCCGTTTTTTTTCACTCTTCCTCCTTCTCTCCTTTTTTAACATAATGGGGGTCATACCCACATTTTACTTTTAGCATCTCATTAATTCATTTTTGTTCAACTTACTGGTAGGAGCCCCCTTTCTGTTTCTTACACATGTTTTAACTTATTCTGATACTTATATGGTAGCTTGTGTGTTGACGTATGCATGTTTGTTGTGTGTGTATCTATTTTCAATGCATGCATGATTAGCGCACGAGCTTATTTCTGTATTTATTTATAATTTTTATGTTTATATATATATATATATATATATATATATATATATATATATATATATTATATATATATATATATATATATATATATATATATATATATATATATATATATATATATATAGTATATGTTTGTGTGTGTGTGTGTGTGTGTGTGTCTGCTTTCTCTTTTTTCATAACGTTTTTTTTTTTCAATCATATCCAACCAACTATTTATGTAAACATATTAGTATATATATATATATATATATATATATATATATATATATATATATATATATATATATATATATATATATATATATATATATATATATATATATATATACTATAAATGGTATTGCTCCTACTGAGCTTAATTTTTATTATGAAAAGAATAGCCAGGAATGAATGTAGCATAGTCAGTTCGATTATATTTAATTAGATGAATATTAAATTAAATTAGCAGTTAAATAAAGCTTTTATATCAACGTTTCGGCTTCTTTTTATTTTTAAATTTATTATCTGAAGCCATCATCAGGATAACTGTAAATAAGAGAGTACAAACATTATATAAACTGAAAATCCAGAATAAAAACAAATGTATATAAAAAAAAAAATAAACAATAAAGCTTGACTAGAAATAATAACTATAACACAATAACTATGTGAATCAACACGGACCAGTACTTGAACTTAACGATTAAAAAGACTGAATACAAAGTAGTAAACAATAAAATGGTTGGTTGTAGAAGAAGAAAAAAAAAAAAAAAAAAAAAAAAAAAAAAAAAGTATGTAATGCGTGCGCATCCAAATGCTCGTAAATAAAGCAGGCATAAAATAAATAAATAAATAAATAAATAAGTAAATATATAGATAAATGATGGTAAGTAAATAAATAAATAAATTAATAAAGGAATAAATAAATAAATAAGTAAAGTAAATAAATAAATGAAAGTAAAAAATAAAAAGATGAAAAAATAATAATGAGTTAAACAGTATGGAAGCAAGCTCTTTGGTGTTCTGATGACTGAGAAGCATCAAGGCGTAATTGTTTGAAATAAATGCTGAAGTGAATGATTCTGCTATGATTAAACTAGAGCAAGCAAGAGAGGGCATGATTGAATATGGGGTGAGTTAATTTTGTAAAATATGGAGAGGGCATGTTGTAAGATTATTGTTAAGATCTGGTTTAT
>SEYY01000672.1:142629-145129 GCA_009176605.1 Armadillidium nasatum
ACACGCAACTCAAACCTTCATCTGTCCTCAATATTCTCTGGTGTTTCTCTAGGTGAACTTTCTTGGAAAGAAAGCTTCTAAGAGGTTGGGAGTTCTGAGGCGACTTCGTGGTTGCTTGCTCTTTATAAGGGTGTTGTTCGACCCTTTCTCTGTCCAACTTTCCGACATCAGACTTAACAGCTATGCTCAATCTTACACGTACTCTACTAGTAAAGTCTGAAACACACTCCCTTTATGTGTTTTCCCAACTTCCTTTGAATTGAACACTTATAAACGCCGTGTCTCGGGTCATGTCAGCCATTAGCACAGATTTCCGACAGTTCCCCAACTCTGGTGGATATTGGCAGGAATCCGGCCTTTGTTCACCAGAGGAGATAAATATTATATATATATATAATATATATATATATATATATATATATATATATATATATATATATATATATATATATATATATATATATATATATATATATATATATATATTTTTATTTTTTATATATTTTTTATTATTATTTTATTTTTTTTTATTTATATATATATATATATATATTATATTATATTATATATATTATATATTTATATATATATATATATATATATATATATATATATATATATATAATATATATATATACCTTAACAGTTAAAAAATAAGTATCGGTATCGGGTATCGGTATCGGGTATTTTTATCGGTATCGGTATCGGCATCGGTATCGGCGAAATTGAAAGTCTTTGGTATCGGTTTCGGTAAAAATTTTTGGTTATCGCTCCATCCCTAATATATATATATATATATATATATATATATATATATATATATTATATATATATATATATATATATATATATATATATATATATATATATATATATATATATATATATATATATATATATATATTTAGAGAGAGAGAGATTAGTTATGAAAGGTTATCCATATGGCTGTCCTGTCTTATTTAAAGTCTAGTCAATAAACATAATTTAATTTCTTTTTCCTCAGTAATCAATGGTGAAAAAGCAACGTTCAACACACCGACGTTTTCGCAGAAGAGAGAAAGAACGCTTGAGATGCTCATCAAAGATATTTATAATGAACACATGAGTGAAAACAGAGGGGTAAGTGGGTTTTTCGTTATATTTTGTATCTTTCTCTCTTTTTTTCTTCTGTCCATTCTTCAGTAATGGGTAAGTCCATATTGATGTTCTGAAACATCAAAATATATTAATAATCCAAGCAAACACACACACACACAAACATAAACACGCACACACGCACACATATACACACACACAATTTAAAACACAAACAATTGTAGCGACTTTTAGTACTCAGATAAATATATACTTTTAGATTGTTTTTGTTTATTTTAGAGTAAACAAAAACAATCTAAAAGTATATTAAAAATAATAATAATAATATACGAGAGAAGTAGTTGTAAGGTTTTAAGTTAGTAGGTAGGCTTTAGTTTAAGTTAGGTAGTAAAAGAAAATCTTAGTAGATTAGTGAAGTAGCTTTTAAAGTTTTAAGTTAGGATTTAACTGGCAAGATATACTAAGATAAAGGATCTTGTGAATGTGTGTTCGTTTCGTGATGTAGTTGTTAGATTGTGAGGAGTGACTGATTTAATATAGGGGGTGGGATCCTCGAGGAGTTGATGGTATCCTCAGGAGGTGGTAGAAATCAAAAAGTAATGGCTGGAAGGGAGTGAGGTTCTGGGGTTTTTGAAAGTAGAAAAGCTGAATGTAAGAGTGAATAAAGAAGAGAAGAGAGGGGAAGTAGGGATGATGTGGGGAAGGTGGATGGAGGTTCTGGCGTTGACTGAAGTAGTATAGGGGGCACTTTCCACGGCCAAAATACTCATGTATTTCATCGAAATGGTCCTTTCTGAAATTGTTTTGCATTCTCAAGTACCTTCCTGACCTTCCCTCCACGGACCCCTTCCCCCGATTTCGAGACGATTTCATCCTGACTGAAGCTCAGAAAAAAGGGTCAGGAAAGCGAGTAAGTTGAACGTAGTGACGTTACAAGCTCAGATAGCTTCCTTTTCCCGACTTGAGTCCAGATATCTGGGAATGCTGGTGGAAAGAATGGGAGAATGGAAAAGGAAATAAACAATAGAAAGATGAAGGGAATGAAAGTATTGGAGGGATTAAAGGAAGTATGGAAAAGGGGAGAATATCAAAGTATATAAAAGTAAGAATGTTTGAGTGTACGTATTTGTCATCAGTAATGTATGGGTGTGAAACATAGAGGATGAACGCTCAGATGAGAAAAAGATTGAATATGTTTCAGAAGAAGGGATTGAGAGCGATATGTAGTTTGAAAATGGGAGATGGGATCAGAAACAATAGAATAAGGGAGATATGTTGATGGAGAAGGGGAATGGTTGATTGAGCAGAGGAGGGTGTTCTAAGATAGTTTGAGCATGTGTGTAGAATGTATATAGACAGGATGGTTGTCAAAATGTTTAAATCCGAGGTTGAAGGAGGTAGAGGG
>SEYY01000672.1:147629-150129 GCA_009176605.1 Armadillidium nasatum
ATTTTTTGGGGGGAGATCATCGATTTGATCGACGTTCCTACTATTATAGTCGCGATTTCCGTAGTTATTTAATAGTTATTATAGATACAGAAATTGTATCTGTAATAACAAAAAATTTTCTCTCGTAACTTAAAAACTATGAAGTTGAAAACTCGCGTGTGAATTTAGCATTTAAGATAGTGAAAAAAAATTAATTTATTTATGTATATCTCAACTTTGGACCGGATTGCCCCATTTTGAAATTTGTTCCATAAAACATAAGTGTCTCTTTTTCGAATGTCTCCACTGATTCTACTGAGATTCTTAATCTTTTCTTATTAATATATCTTGATCCGAATTAATTTTGACAAATTTTGTGACTTGTATGAGTATGAAGCTTGGCATTAAAGTCAAAATTTAGTCAATTTTACAGTACTTTTGAAGATTAAAAAAAATACTTAATTAATTTGATTTAATTTAAAGTTTCATAAAAAAAATTTATACCTAAGACATAAGACATTATTATTTTACACCTTTAAAAACGAATTTTCCATTGTAATTATAATTTTAAGCCACTAGACAGAATTGCCCCACATGGACCGAATTATCCCACTTTACTGTATATATATATATATATATATATATATATATATATATATATATATATATATATATATATATATATATATATATATATATTATATTAATATATTATATATATATATATATATATATATATATATATATATATATATATATATATATATTATATATATATATATATATATATATATATATATTATATATATATATATATATATATTATATAATATATATATATATATATATATATATATATATATATATATTATATATATATATATATATATATATATATATATATATATATATATATATATATATATATATATATATATATAGTCGCTAAGCCAGCCTGTAAAGTTGGTTTAATCATGAACTTGTAATAGATTACCTGAACAGATTAAGTAGGTCTAACCTAGATACTGACAGTGAATAAAGAGCAGGTCTAAACGCAATGCTTTCCATATTTCTTATCCAGTAGTGGTCTATTACCCTGACAAATGGTTATACCCTTATTATTAGGGTCACACTTTTATTATTATTATTATTATTATTATTATTATTATTATTATTATATTATTATTATTATTATTATTTATTATCATTATTATTATTAACATTATTATTATTACTATTATTATTATTATTATTATTATTATTATTATATTATTATTATTATTATTATTATTAATTATTAATTATTATTAATTATTATTATTATTATTATTATTATTATTATTATTATTATTATTATTATTATTATTATTATTATTATTATTATCATTATTAATTATTATTATTATTATTATTATTATTATTATTAGTAGTAGTATTAGTATTAGTATTATTAGTATTGCTGTTGTAATTATTATTATTATTTATTATTATTATTATTATTTATTATTATTATTATTATTATTATTATTATTATTATTATTATTATTATTATTATTATTATTATTTATTATATTATTTATTATTATTATTATTATATTATTATTATTTTATATTATTTTTTTTTTTTTTTTTTGATTTTATTTTATTTTTTTTTTTATTATTATTATTATTATTATTATTATTATTATTATTGTTGTTGTTATTATTATTGCCCATATTTTTTTCAGGGTATTCAATCCAATTCGAACCCTTATTTTATTATTATTATTATTTTATTATTATTATTATCATCATTATTTATTATTACTATTATTATTATTGTTGTTATTATTATTATTGCCCATATTTTTTTCAGGGTATTCAGTCCAATTCGAACCCTAGGATAAGTTTTTCCGAATGAGTATTATGACTGTTTATTCTTTGAACGAACTCAGCTATATTGTTGCCATTACATTATATTTTTATTGCCATTTCAAAGAATTTTCAATGAATACTCTTATAAATTCAGTTGAATTGGACATTCCGTAAGAACAGAAGAGTATAATAGTAAAAAAAAAAAAAAAAAAAAACCCTGCCATTTAGCCTAATAGCAGATTAAAAAAAAGGGAACTTAAAAAACGTTGTACGGTTTATTTGTAAAGAAAAAAAAAACGTTTTTTTTTTTGTTCTTTTTTTGTCTTGTTTTTATTTTTCCTTTTTAATATTGAAATAACGCAGGACGTCTTTTTGTCCCATTCCTTATTTTATTAAATTTTGAAGTATACTTCTCCCTATTCTTTTTTTCCTTTCATCTGAGCAAATACACTTTTTCTTGTTCCTTTTATTGTACTTCAGTTTTGTATGTTCGTATGTTAACATTAATTAACTTCATTTTATTGCATATATATATATATATATATATATTATATATATATATATATATATATATATATATATATATATTATATATATATATATATATATATATATATATATATATATATATATATATATATATATATATATATATATATATATATAT
>SEYY01000673.1:5000-30000 GCA_009176605.1 Armadillidium nasatum
TATATATATATATAAAAGGAAATGGAATACTTATATTTTCTAATTTGTCGAGGAATGTTGTTGAATTATTTATTAATTATTATTATTATTATTATTATTATTATTATTATTATTATTATTATTATTATTATTATTATTATTAGTTATTTTCTCTAATTATCTTTCACATTTCTCTTGCTGTTATTTTTTTATCATCATTATTATTACTATTATTATTATTATTATTATTATTATTATTATTATTATTATTATTATTATTATTATTATTATTATTATTATTAATTATTGTAGCAATTAAAATTGCATTTGGAACACCTAAGTAATTTCAAAATGATACATACAGAAGACAGCTGAGTATTTTCAGTGGTTATCCAGTAACTTAGTGTCACTTAAATATTCCAATACCACAGTCAGTTAAATATAGCATATGTCCAAGCAAAAAATAATCTTCCGATTCTGCATGGATTATAGAAGACCAAATAAGGTTTATTGGAATTTGTTTTAACGTTTTCCTGATGTACGTATAAGAATGCGGGCATTCACCACCTGGTAACTCCTTTTTAAGTATAATTAATGATATCATACTTCTAACTTTTTGTATTTACAGTGAGTGAAGATGCGTATTGTTTTAAAATAGTTATATATTTATTTGTTTTTAAAATTAAGCTTTGCTAAACATTTGGTTTGAAAAATTATAGTATTGTTCTGTCCTTAATGGTATGATTTATCTTTGTTTTGTTCTCTAACAATGCTACGCAATTTTTACACAAGAACTTGTAAAAACATTCATATACCTATATAATGTACAGTCGTGAACAGAAGTTCATTCCTATTAAGCTGGAAATAAATATTTATATAAAATAGGGATCATTTCAGATTCAGCCAATCACAGTTCAATTAAGCCCCGCTCAATGTTTTTATTTTCTTTTTATTCAAAATAGAGCTTTTATGACATGATTTCCATTTTATATAAATATTTATTTCCAGCCTAATAGGAACGAACTTCTGTTCACGACTGTACAACGATACATAAAATAAGAAAAAAAAAATAAGAATAAATAGTTGTATAGTGTTTAAAATCCGATTTTTAATTTCCTAGGAAAGGTTCTTTCTCCTACTCTTTTGTCTTACGATGGCTATAGAAGATTTGTTTCAAAATATCAGATTTGGAACCATTGTTCTTATTTAAATTTGAAAGTTAAAAGATTGTGTGGGTATAGTAAGTCACCTGTATATTTTAAGAACTCATTTTTTTAAAAAAAAATGTTACTTTTAGTTAAGAAATGGAGTTTCTTTTACTTTTTTTTTTTTTAACTATTATTCTAGACTTTATGGCATAAATAAATACAGAGTTACAAAAATTGTTTCCGATAGACTGTAACATGAGAGAATGAATTTTATTTTTAAAATGTTAAAGCGTTTGTTAATAAAATAAGATTCAACTTAATTCTTACTTTTGTGAGAGAAACTCACTAGTCTTCTTCATTTCTTATTAATAAAAATGTATGGTTGTTAGCCAAAAAAATTTTCAACTCTACGATGCATTTCCACATTTTTCATTTTGAGGTTTTATATCTAAACGTCTAGCTGAAAAAGACTAATCTCCTGTATTTTTTTCATTTAATTTTTATAATGGACGAACGAAGATAATTCTAATGTCCCAAATATATTTTTCTATGTTCTTGGTGAGTGGAATTCTGAGCTACTGCAATTTCGTGTTCAGCTTTACTCCATATGCTTAAGCACTAAAATATATTTCTTATGGGTAGGAAGAGCGTTAGTTAACTCAATTCATAGGAGAGACTTAAAACTCAACCAGTTTCGTATAGTACTTTGCCAGTAGTTTTTACCCCTTTTCCAAAATCTCCAGTTTTCTTTTAGCATTCAATGTCTTTGTCGCACGTACAATAGAAAACTTCGTTTTCGTTCAATTACCACAAGAAATGCTCATAGCTGCAAAGACCTATAACATTTATTTCAGTTGGATTTGAAAATGCAATCCTTAAATCCTCTGTTTCGTTTTATTAAGTTTATGTTATGTTTATAATTCCTGGATATTGTTAGGAATATTTTGTTTATTTTCTTTCCAACAATTGCACTTTGTCACCAAACTCAAGTATGTTTGAGGGTTAGAGACTGTCCCCGTGTCTTGTAGGAAAATGTAATTTTTACTAAACAAATAGAAAACCACTTGCCACTGAATGATGCACAAAAATTCGAAGATAGATTTCCCTAAGAAGATTTCTTTGCACTATGAAGATGCAACCTATGCTGCTTCCATTAAAACATTTTTTAACCATCAGCACAGCTCGCCTTTTTCTTTTATCAAGTTTGAATGATAGAAATGTTCAACTGTTAATCTCAAGCAACTGAAATGTTCATAATTCTGTCTAAAAATATATACTTCTAATATTTGTGCTATTTTGTCTACTCAAATCATTTTTATATTTCAAGTGAAAGAAGATAATTTCGTGCTGCTAATCTGTCATTTAAGCTTACTGCTTTATAAAGTACCATATAAATAAGTGTGATTTTATAATGCAATTCCTGTGCTGATCATTGAGATCAATCTGTGTTCAAGAGTAGAAGTTGCACGAGGTCTATTTCGTTGACAACTAGCATGATTGCCAATCCTCCTGAATCGATGAACTGCATACATAATCAAATATTTAGAAAACATTAAGCTATGAATGTAGACCTATAGGTATTAATAATAGCTTGCACTTTTCTGCTACGAGAGAGACTTCTGACTGTGTAGGTATTTCTTAGTGTACTGTTCTATTCACAACTTATTTTCCTTTCTGTCAGATCTTGACCTTTCTATACTAATGCAGATGATAACTCTCTTCATCACTCCTTTCAGGTTAATGGCTGATGCCAAGGCCATGGCCTTTTAGCAAATGACCTTTAATATTTCTCGTATTTCTAACTACTGGGAAAAGAATAGTTGTTTGTACCTTTGAAAACACAAAACTCACACAACTCAATTCATATTCTTGGAATTTCCTTTTCTCTTAATTTTTCTTTGAAGAGGAACTTAAATCCCTCACACAAAACAAGTCTAAGAGGTTAGATGTTCTGACTAATTTCTTAGCTACTACCTTTCTCTGAACTCCAGTTGCATGTGTCCTTAGTTAAAAAGTCTGAAATACTAATACATTAACACTAACACTACTTCTCCACTTTCTTCGATTTTCATACTTTTAAGCTTCGTGATTCTGTTCGTGGTAAATAATCCAATTAATAAATTGGAAATTCTCATCTCTGGTGGATCGTATATAAGTTTCAGGTCCTTTTCCATCCACAGCCGAATTTATAAATTCACGCCTCCAATTTTCATTGGGCATCGGGAATATAATCGGTAAAAGCATATTATCTAGTACTTTTTTTTTTTTACAGAAACGCCACCACTCACGGGCAGAGCCCTTTTCATGGAGGGGGCACACACAGAAGTGACTTTCGAAAGATGTCTCTAGTAAAATACCTATAAAATTGATAATGGTATTACAGATACTAAGAGTTAGAATTTGGGAACAATCAGATTCTTATTACCTTTATAACATTCAAACAAGTTTTATATTATATAATTATTGGTCTGCTTTTCAGTTATGGAGATTGAGTGAAAAAAATATGCATTATCCTAAAACTTATATATATTATGATATATATATATATATATATATATATATATATATATATATATATATATATATATATATATATATATATATATATATATATATATATATATATATATATATATATATATATATATAAATTATCACCTCTGGTGGGCAAAGGACAGAATTCTTCTAATTTCCACCAGAGTTGGATAAACATTGAAAATCTGGTCAGGTTAAAGGCCAACATGTTCCGCTACACTGCGTTTGAAGGTGTATAAATCGAAGAAAGTTTGGAAAACAAATACAAGGAGTGTATTCCAGACGTTACCAGTTTAGTACTTGTTAAAGAGAGCATAGCGGTTAAATCTGGGATCAGTGAGTTGGATAAAGAAAGGAGGAGACCGTGTAGAGAGGCATGTCGCACAAGCCCTTATTAATGGAGGAGTTACGCGACAGGAGAATTCATAACAATATTGTGCATTGTAATAGCAATAGTATAGATAAAAGGACTCAATAAAGCAAGTGTCAGAAAGATAACTGGAGAGAATTAGTGGGAGCAGAAGAAAGACGAAAAGTCCTAGACTCCACATTTTCAAGGAGAGCTTATGAGTAGAACCACCGCATATGTATTAGGGATACTTCAAACAAGAGTGAAAACCCCTATGAAGAGCAAGAAATTAAGGTGGCGAGAAAAAATTATGAAGACGCCTCAAAAAACCATCCAACTTCTTTAGAAGATTGTTTAAAAAATAAGTAATGTGATCCATCCAAGAAAGATCGCGAGAAAAAGAAACACCGAGAATATTAAGGGCAGACTAATGTTTGAGTTTAGTGTTTTCGAAATAGATGTCATAGTTGTGTGGAAAGTTGTGTCGAGTAGAGAGATTGAGGAACTAAGTTTGAGGCATTGAAAACGACCATGTTTTCTGAACCCAAATTTGAAATACGAGAAAAATAAGAGGTTAGCTGCTTCAAGGGTACCCTCCTTGCGTCGATTAACTGCTGTTGGGAAAGGAGTCCCTCAAATTGTAAGGTGTAATGAAGAGTGGGATCACCGGCATAGGAGTGGATGGGTGAAGTAATAGATAGAAGGTCATTAATGAAAAGTAGAAAAGGTGTTGGGGATAAGACAATACCTTGGAGAACACCACTATTAAAAGATTTAAAGAATGAACGATCGGAAAGGATATCAGAGAGAAGGATAGATCCGAAAGAGGGAAGTTTCGAAATCAAAGCTTCGTGCCAGATTATATCGAAAGCATTCAATATGTCCAGCGCCAAAGCAAAAAATTCATCGAAATTCCGAAGATCGGAGAACCAAGTGTCAAAGAGGAGGGGAAAAAGATCAAGAGTATATATATATATATATATATATATATATATATATATATATATATATATATATATATATATATATATATATATATATATATATATATATATATATATATATATATATATAATGTTCTAACATTCACACAAATCAGACATAAAAAAAGGAATAAAATTTGAAGAATTTTTAATAAGGACTGGACACATTTTTTTCTTTTTTTTATCAGCCACCCTCGGTAAAGTTGTAAAATTTTTTATTTTCATTTCCTTATATATACATGTGTGATCAATAATACAGTCATAATACTCATATTGCACACGTATACATTTAATTATATATATATATATATATATATATATATATATATATATATATATATATATATTATATATATATATATATATATATATATATATATATATATATATATCAGGGACGGCTCGTGACGTGGTTGCACGTTTGTGCAACCACCACTACATGCTAGAATGCAACTTATTTATTACTTTTATTTCTTAAATTTTTTTTTAATAGGACTAAATATTTAATAAATTGCACCTTATTATAACAACACTACAATGAAGTGCTATGAATGTTAAAAAAAGTCCTACAATTTTGATTAGTTATTTCAAACGAAGAAAATACTGTGTGGTTGCAAAAATTTTGCTCGCATCTTTTAATAGCGTTTCTATTAGTACGATGTGGTTGCAAATGAAATGCAACCGACCTGTACAAACCTTCGTTTATAGTGCAAGAAACATTTTGAAAGAAATTTTTAGCAAAGCATACATATTTCAATTTTTTTTCTTCACAGTTTTTAATATTTTTATATTTATTAATATTATTATACTTATACTTAATAATAATAATAATAAATAATAAATTATTTTATTATTATTATTATTATTTATTAATATATAAATAAGTTTTCACTGCATAAAGGTTAATTTTTAATTTTTTGTGCATTAGGTAGGCCTATTTTCTCCTATCTTTCAATCTCAGTATGTATGCTATGTATAATATTGTTACACAAACGTGCTACTATATACTCCATCAATCCCGTTTTCTTTATGACAAAAGTAAACAAAATCCACATTAGCAAACAGTTTCTCGTTGTTAAGGATATAGAGAGGATTGTAGAGAGGATGTGCTTGTTTATTTAACAATTTTTTTTGCTTGATATATATAAAAAATAGTTGGCTTACAAGGAAAAGGTAAACAAAAATTTAAATTTGTTTAAATTTGTTTTTTGTTTATGAGATAGTCAAGGATGTTTATACTGTCAATAGGAGAGACAGAAGAACCATCGAAAGAAATGGAAAGTTATGAGGTATCTTTGAAAGGGAGATTTCATGAAGTTGAGTTCACAAAGTTTAGAAGACTAAACTGGAAATTCTATTGAGATCAGCAAGAATGGAATCGGAAAGATGAAGACGAGAGGCAACTCAAGATGCAAAAGAGTGAGCAGATTTTATATGAGTAGAAGAATGGAGGGCCGAATAATATGCATATGAATGGACAGAGTTAGATGAGCTGCTGAGAAGATCATTAGCGAAAAGTAGGAATAGAGTAGGAGACAAGACAGAATCCTGAGGAACACTACTATTAACAGGAAAGGAAGAAGAAGTCGATCAGTCGAAATGGAATGATTAGAAAGAAAACTAGACATAAGTAAGCAAAGAGAAGGAAGATAGCTTGGAAAGCAGTGACTTATCCCATATCCGGTCAAATGATTTAGATATGTCAAGCGCCACCACACGTCTTCCCATGGTCCCTAAGGGCAGAAGACCATAAATCTATGAGATTAGAATGTATATCACCAGCAGATCTCGAACGTCGAAAGATGTACTGATAATCAGAAAGAAGGGAATGTGATTCATGTTGATTTAAGAAATGAGAGTTGAGAAGGGTTTCAAATATCTTAGACAGAATAGAAGTGAGGACTATTGGGCGATAGTTAGAAGGATCAGACCTGCAACCTTTCATCGGAATAGACTGGACTAATGCGCGCTTCCAACATTAAGGGAAAATACTAGTATTGAGGCATGGGGAGAAAAGTTGAACGCGAGACGGAACCAGCTCAGAACAACACTTCCTTAAAATTGGCGAAGGAATGCTATCCAGGCCGCTTGACTTCCTAACGTTCATAGATTTCAGAAGCTCATGCACCTGACCAAATTAATCGCAGGTAAAGGAATAGAACATCTAAAAGTAGAAGAAGTAGAAGGACGATTGCAAGAGTCGTTCAGGGTTCAATTAGAGGAGAACAGGAGGCCTTTTCAGTTAGAGTCTTAGCAACAGAACCATCAGAGCGAACAAGAGGAGGAAAGGGTTATATATATATATATATATATATATATATATATATATATATATATATATATATATATATATATATATATATATATATATATATATATATATATATATATATATATATATATATATATATATATATATATATATATATATATATATATATATATATATATATATATATATATATATATATATATATATATATATATATATATATATATATATATATATATATATATATATATATATATATATATATATATATATATATATATATATATATATATATATATATATATATATTATATATTTTTTTTCACCAAAATGGGCAAAGACCAGTGGCCTACCAAAAACTCCACCAAAGATAGGGGAAAAACCGGAAACCAGGTCAAATTAAAGGCCGACGTGACCTGATACACGACGTTTGAAGGTGTGTAAGTCATAGGAAGTTGGGAAAATAGATGAAGGGAGTGTGTTTCAGACTTTACCAGTAGAGTACATGTAAGATTGAGCATAGCGGTTAAGTCTGGGGTCAGAGAGTTGGATAGAGAAAGGATGAGACTGTGTAGAAAGACGAGTAGCACGAGCCATTCTCAATGGAGGTGGTATGCGACGAGAGAGTTCAGAAGAGCAGTGTCCATTGTAATAGCGATAGTATAGTAGGAATATGCAACATTTCGACGGGCAGAAAGAGATTGGAGAGAACTAGTGAGAGCAGGAGAGTTGATAAGGCGAAAATCCCTAGACTCCACCTTCTCAAGGATAGCTGTATGAGTGGAACCACCCCAGATGTGTGACGCATACTCCATACAAGGGCGAACAACACCCCTATACAGAGCAAGCAACTGGGGTGGTGTGAAGAAATACTGAAGGCGCCTCAGAACACCCAACCTCTTAGAAGCTTGTTTAGAAAGAGAGGTAATGTGATCTTTCCAAGAAAGATCACGAGAAAAAGAAACACCAAGAATATTAAGGAGAGATGAAGGTTTGAGTTGTGTGTTTTCGAAGAAAATATCATAGTTGTGTGGAAGATTGTGTCGAGTAGAAAGATGGAGGAATTGAGTTTTGGTGGCATTGAAAACAACCATATTCTCTCTGCCCCAGATCAGAGCTCCAAGGCTACTTTCCTTGCGTCTAGTAACTGTCGCTGGGAAGGGCGCCTTTCAAATTGAAAAGAGTAATGAAGGGTGGAGTCATCAGCATAGAAGTGGATAGGAGATGAAGTAACAGAGAAGGTCATTAATGAAAAGCAGAAAAAGTGTTGGGGATAGGACAGATCCTTGAGGAACACCACTATTAATAGATTTAAAGGAAGAACGATGGCCGTCTACAACAGCTGCTATAGAACGACCAGAAAGGAAATTAGAGAGAAGGTCACAGAGAAAAGAATAGATTCAGGAAGAGGGAAGTTTGGAAATCAAAGCCTTGTGCCAGACTCTATCGAAAGCTTTCGATATGTCAAGAGCAACAGCAAAGGATTCACCGAAATGCCGAAGAGCGGAGGACCAAGAGTCAGAGAGAAGGGAAAGGAGATCACCAGTAGAAGCGTTTCTTACGAAAGCCATACTGGCGATCAGAGATAAGATTAGAAGAATTGAGATGTTTCCAAATCTTCCTGTTAAGGATAGATTCGAAAACTTTAGAAAGAACGGAGGTTAAAGGAAATAGGACGATAGTTAGAGGGTTGAGAGGGGTCCCCCTTCTTCGGCACAGGCTGAATGAGCGCACGTTTCCAGCAAGAAGGGAAGGTTGAAGTAGAAAGACATAGACGAAATAGTTTACCAAGGCAGGGTGCAAGCTCGGAAGCACAAGTTTTGAGAACCACAGGAGGGATGCCATCAGGACCGTACGCCTTCTTAGTGTTAAGCTCAGAAAGAGCAGAAATGAAATCTTTAGAAGAAATTACAATTTTAGGCATAAATAAGTTGTAGGTTGTTGAAGGAGTAGGAATAGCTCCGGAATCGTCTAAAGTTGAATTAGAAGCAAAAGTTTGAGAGAAGTGTTCAGCTTTAGAAGAAGGCAAAACGACAATTGTACCGTCAGAAGATACTAAAGGAAGGAAAGAGGAAGAAGCAAAGTTAGAGTTAACATTTTTTTGCAAAATGCCAGAATGGGCGAGAGGAAGAGGAACCAGAAAGATTATTGCATTTGCGACGGATCAGAATAGATTTTGCACAATTCCGGGATGAAATATAAGTTGCATGAGTTTCTCGAGTTTGAAGACGACGGTAGTCCCTGAAGGCAGCATCCCTGCGACGGATAGCACGAGAACAAGCAGAGTTAAACCAAGGTTTGTTAGGTTTAGTAGAAGGGAAAGAATATGGAATGTACTCCTCCATGCCAGAAAGAATCACCTCGGTTATGCGCTCTGCACACTCCGAGGGACCCCTCCCACGGAAACAGTAATCATTCCATGGAAAATCAGAAAAGTACAACCGCAAGTCAGACCAGTTAGTGGCACCGAAATGCCAGAAACGTCTCCTCGCCGAAGGCGGGGGCCGTTTTTGCGGAAGACTTGAAGAGACAGGACAAGATACAGAGATAAGAAGAAGATCGGATGAACCCAGAGGAGGAAAGAGTTTAACAGTGTAAGGAAAAGGATAAGAAGTTAGGAAAAGATCAAGTATGTTGGGTTCATCACCAACACGGTCAGGGAAACGGGTAGGGAGATAACCAACTCTTCAAGGTTATTTTGGATAGAAAATTGGTAGGCAAGTTCACCAGCTGGGTCATGAGAACTAGGTGAAAGCCATTGGCGGTGGTGAACATTGAAATCACCTAATATGATGATTTCAGAGAAAGGAGAAGAGGAAAGAATGTGTCCATTCTAGTTTGGAGTTAAGATAGTCAAAGAATTTTGGATAGTCAGTAGAGTTAGGAGATAAGTAGGCTGAACAGATAAATTTACGTAGTTGTAGAGTTGGAAGAAAGTTTATGCCATAAAGTAGAGAATTCAGAGAACTCCAAATGAGACACACGAGAATAAATAACATCGTTGCGCACGTACGCGCAACATCCGCCTTTGGCTGAAAATTGAGGATAGAGACAGTAGGAGGAAACAGAGTAGGGCTTGCTGTCAGAGCACCCAAACACCTGAGTTTCGGATAAGAATAAGAGATGAGGACTAGAAGAAAAGAGGTGGTGTTCGACAAAGTGGAAATTAGTAAAGAGAACGCTAATGTTGCAGAAGTTAATGAAAAAGGAAGATCGTGCACCAGGCAAGTAGGCATAGAGGTAGGTCCTGGTGGCACCAACCCCATCACCGGAGGCCACAAACTCCCAAGTGGTGATGGGGGAAGGAGTGGATGAGGGGAATTCTTTGGATGCCGCCCCTCGTAGCATCTCCGAGGCAGTTCTATGTTTCGCCATTGTAGTTGTATTTCAAGGTAATGTACGTGCAAGCACTTGTAAATTTGTGGAAATGTGAGAATTGAGTCGCGGTAAGGGAAAGTGAGAGCATAGACACTCCGATGTGAGACTAGAGACCCTCTGAGAAGGTGAAACGCAAAAAGGAACGAACCAAAGGGCAACGGAGTGAAACGGAATGGTCTAGCCCAAACTATCACCCCGCGGTTAAGCCCAATGTGGGGTACTTTCATCGCTTCGGACGGCGCTACGTCCTCCCCCCCATATATATATATATATATATATATATATATATATATATATATATATATATATATATATATATATATATATATATATATATATATATATATATATATATATAGAAAATAATTATTTTCTTATTCATGCTATTCAAAAGAACTAGTTAAACACTATACAACAAATTAATAACTTTCAAAATTTAATACATCCGCAACATCTGCATTTAATAATTGCGGATGATGACATTGCAAGATCGTGAACTGCGGATGCGGATGTCAAATTTAATGCGGATGAGAATGTCACATACATCACTAATATATATATATATATACTTATATATATATATATATATATATATATATATATATATATATATATATATATATATATATATATATATATATATATATATATATATATATATATATATATATATATATATATATATATATACATATATATATATATATATATATATATATATATATATATATATATATATATATATATATATATATATATATATATATATATATATATATATATATATATAATATATATACTATTAAAAGAATCAAAGATTGAACGATCGGAAAGGATATCAGAGAGAAGGATAGATTCCGAAAAGGAAAAGTTTGGAAATCAAAGCTTTGTGTCATACTCTTTCGAAAGCTTTCGAAATGTCCAGCGTCACAGCAAAAGATTAATCCAAATTGGTTAATAAATCTTTTTTCTTTTTTTATTAAACTATACTTTCTCTTTCACACAAGCAAATATACACAAGACTCTCTACTTTTCAACTCTAGAGGCCTCTCATTTTTTACATTTCAACTTACAGAGAGTAAGGGGTTCAATTTCTCTTTTGAAGTGTAGCAACCTATGCTATGTTATCGGCGTGGATATCATATTAAGCTTAATTTTTGGACAGTGTCTCACATAGACAACAGGGTGTTTAATATACTATACCAATGGCTCTTTAAATTGTACAAATCTAAGTTCTCTGATGTTTGAGTGGGGATGTGTTATCAAACTTTAATTTTGCGACAGTGTTCCACCTAGAAAGCAAGATGTTTGATATACCTTACCAATGGATGATATTCTACTTACAAATGATTGTATTAAGTGATTGATATGATATCGAATTTTTTTTTCCAACATATGTGATAATAATTGGTTAATTTTTTTTTATTATTAAACCATACATTCCGAATCTGTTATTAATTTTGGCTCTGCTTATCACAATGGGCGTAGTTTCACTCTTGAAGTTTCATAACATGAACATGCTATATATAGTGTTCAAAAATCCCCCTCCCCCCCAAAAATAATAGGGGTTAAATTTTTAACCATTACCCATCTTCTCTTGAAGTGTTTATTTCAATCTGAAATCATTCCCTACCTTAACACCGTACTCAACCCTTCTTCGTATCAACAATGCACTTATAAATGTTCATATTTTCATAAATTTAATATTAGTAGTTTAAAATTAATAATAGTTTCTTATAAACTAAAGACTACAGCTTTATTAGTTCGTTAACAGTACTTTCATAGTTTATACAAGATTTTTTTTTTTTTTTTACTCTATTTTTCTTCTTACTTTTATTTAAAAGTTATAATTTCCAATCAAGTTAATGCAGCCCACTCTCCCATACCATTTTCAATTAAGTATTTCTCTCTCTCTCTCTCTCTCTCTTCTCTCTCTCTCTCTCTCTCTCTCTCTCTCTCTCTCTCTCTCTCTCTCATACCCTTTCCAAACTTGGATAGAGAGAGGGAATAGAGAAAGGGAGAAGAGGGGAAAGAGGTGAGAATATTAGTAATGAAATGCTAAAAATTTTATCTTAGTCAACTATCAAGGATATACCTGAAGAGGAGAGGTTCGGATTCTTGAGAATATATATATATGCCAGATGAGGGGAGATTCCGTCTCTCGAAAATATCTTCCCTTTCCACCGATAAAAAAAAAAATCCTGTTAAATACAAGTAGGTTTGAAAGTCACATTTTAAATTAAGTGTACCTTCCACAATTATTATATTAAACGGCGCCTACTTATTATAAAAAAAATACACCTACACCTAGACAAGTGCACATTCTGTCTATGATACAGAGATGAAAAGAAATGACAGGTAAAATTAATTATACAAACCTGTCTATACGTCACTCACACTGTCCGACTTTCTTGTTGCTTGACTTTATAATTAAGTTCATGTGGATAATTGTATCTTTTTAGGGTTTACCAGACTGACACTTCTCTCTCATTATGCACACACAAACACGCATACTATTATATATATATATATATATATATATATATATATATATATATATATATATATATATATATGGGGGGGAGTTTATTCTCCGCTTCAGATTTTTCATTATTTTTCAAGAAGGGACAAGTAAGTCATGTGTTGTTATTGTTAATGACTTTAATAGCATAGTAAGTCTGCCATCGTTTTCTGTTTATTTGTCTTATATTTTCGACAACAGAGTTTCGCCAACTTATTAATTTTTAAGTTCCGTATTTGCTCTCTCTCTCTTTCTTTCTCTCTCTTTATCTCTTTCTCTTTCTCTCTTTTTTCTCTCTCTTTCTTTCTCTCTTCTCTTTTCTCTCTCTTCTCTTCTCTCTCTCTCTCTCTCTCTCTCTCTCTCTCTCTCTCTCTCTCTCTCTCTCTCTCTCTCTCTCTCTCTCTCTCTCTCTCTCTCTCTCTCTCTCTCTATTTACGAGACTATTTTTAAGGCAACTAGCCTGATCTTTCTCCAATTTCTAATTGGGGCAGAGAAAGCATGATCGTTTTCGATGCTTCGAAAACTACGTTCCTTTATCTTTCTACTCGACATAATATTCCTCTCTACTATAACATTATCTTCGAAAACGCCCAACTGGAGCCTTTGTCTCTCCTAAATATTCTCGGTATTTCTATTTCTCATGGTCTTTCTTGGAAGGTTCACATTACTTCCTCTTTCTAAACAGGCTTCTAAGAGGTTGATCGTTCTGAGACTCCTTTAAAATTTCTTCATACCACCCCAGTTGTTTGCTCTTTATAGGGGTGGTGTTTGCTCCTGTATTGAGTATGCCTAACTCTTCTCTGGTAGTTTCCCTAACATAGCTCTCCTTGGAAAGGTGGAGTCTAAGGCTTCTCTTCCTCTCACTAACTCTCTACAGTCTTTTCTGAAAGTGAAATTGTCGCGTAACTCACTCTACACTATTGATATTACAACGGACACTGCTCTACTGAACTCTCACGTCGCATCCCTCCTCCACTGAGAAGGGCTCGAGTAACATCTTTCAAAACAGTTTCAACTTTTCTTTCACAATTCTCTCACCTGATAGCAGACTTAACTGCTTTGCTCAATCTTATATGAACTTTTTCTGGTAAACTATGAAATATACTGAACTCCTTTCAACTATTTTCAAAACATCGCTTGACTTGAACACATTCAAACGTCGTGTATCGGGACATGTCGGTCTTTAATTTGACCCTCATTGATTACCATCATAATCCTAGTGGAAATTAGCAGGCCTTTGACTTTGCCCATCAGGGGTGATATATATATATATATATATATATATATATATATATATATATATATATATTATATATATTATATATATATATATATATATATATATATATATATATATATATATATATATATATATATATATATTATTTATTTATTAATGTCAATGAAATAACACAAGTATATCATTAAAATTATAATAATTACCATCTTCATTTTCAAAATTATTGTTCTTAAAAAAAGTTAAACACAACAGAGTATCAATGAAACCAGTAATAAAAGCATTGTGAGTGACGTAGCGCGCGCGCACGCACGAATACACACACACATTTGAACTCTCTGAATGTTTTATTTTCCTTTGTATCTAAATTACAGGGTGTTTTAAAAGTTAATTAAAAAAAACCTATGCTATTATTTTTAACATTTTTTGAGAAAATCTGGTACTTGTCAAATGCAGGATATATATATATATATATATATATATATATATATATATATATATATATATATATATATATATATATATATATATATATATATATATATATATATATATATATATATATATATATATATATATATATATATATATATATATATATATATATATATATATATATTATATATAATATAATATATAATAATATATATATATTATAATATATATTATAAAGCTATATAAAATTAAATTTTGGTTAGGGTAGGTCGTTAGGGAAGGTTAATTTAATCTCTGGTTATTTAATCTCTGATTTTTAAATGTTAAAATCTGTCTTTTTTGCTTCATCAAAAATTTTGGTCGTAACCCAAGTTGTTCGCATGTCAAATCGGTCGTAAGTCGATGGTTCACTATTTATATTATATATATATTATATATATATATATATATATATATATATATATATATATATATATATATATATATATATATATATATATATATATATATATATATATTATATATATATATATATATATATATATATATATATATATATATATATATATATATATATATATATATATATATATATATATATATATATATATATATATATATATATATATATATATATATATATATATATATATATATATATATCAACGAACACCACACTGAGTGGTTGGGTTCCAGCTATATGATTTGGGAAGGAGGCCAAATCATTCAGCATTATTAACGATCTGGAGCAGTTGATTAGGGAACCCACACACATTCCAGATCGTCCTAACAAATTCTTGAACACACTTGATTTATGTTTCACCACTACTACTCCTAGATATAAATACAACATTTTCCCTTTGACCATAATCTTATAGCTCTTAAGTATAATGCTGTCTCTCCAACAGCTCTACCATGCCCTAAGAGCACTTTCTGGCACTTCAATCGGGATAATTGGGGGGCAATGCGTCGTTTCTGTGCTAACTATCATTGGAGGGAATCTTGCTTTGTCTCAGGGGACGCTTCTGTCTCTGCTGAAAAGGAAGGGGCTGTTATCATCGATGGGATGAGCATTGAGCAGGTTCATTCCATCTTCAACAAAATCTTTTTCTTTTCAAAATCCAAGATTTGATGGCAATTGTTCTCTTGTCCTACGTGAGAGAGACGATGCTTATCGTGAATGGAAAAACTCTCCCCCTCATTTCACTTTTGCTAATTTTCATTCATCTCGGAATCGTTGCAGGGATGTTCTTCGACAAACTAAGCATACTTCCATTAAAAGGAAGTGCACTGATCTCGATGGTTCTTCTACTGATAAAAAATTTCTGGCCTCTTGCCAAAAATATCTCTAATAACTTCTGTAAATCTGCCCTTCCTTCTCTTATTCGCTCTGATGGTTCTGTAACTATTACTCCCTCTGATATTATTAACGGACACTGCTCTTCTGAACTCTCACTTCGCATACCTCCACCATTAAGAATACGCATACCACTCCCTCTTTTCGACCTCCTTCTTTCATCTGCTTCCACACTGCACGATTTTGGCCCCCCTCCTCCTACTACTCTTCCTCTCAGGCTTCCCCATGGATCTACCTGTGATTTCTTAAGATCGGGTGCATGGGATCTTGAAATCTATAAACGTCAGGAAGGCCAGTTTCCCGCATGGCATTCCCCCTCGCGTTCTGAGTGTGTGTGCTTCCGAGTTGGCGCCTGTCCTCGTTCAGCTCTATTCTCTATGCCTTAATACTAATGTTTTTCCTCAGTGCTGAAAGTGCTCATAAAAGCTCAGACGATTACGAAAAAAAGGTAGCAGCTTTGATCTTTCCAGCTATCGATCTATATCTCTCACTTATGTTCTGTCTAAAATATTTGAAACTATTCAAGTCTCATTTCCTGGATTATTTGGAGTCTCATTCTCTTCTCTCAGATCAACAGTATGGCTTTCGACACTCGAGATCAACTGGTGACATATTTTCTTATCTCACTGATTTATGGTCTTCTGCCCTTAGGGACTTCTGAGAGTCTTTTGTGGTGGCGCTTGACATATCCAAGGCTTTTGATCGGGTATGGATGCGTCGTTGCTCTCTAAGCTCCCTTCCTTTGGTTTTTCTCCTATTTTCTAGTTTTCTCTCAGATCGTTCCATTTCAGTACTTGTAGATGGATCGAACTCTTCTTCCTTACCTGTCAATTGTGGTGTTCATCAGGGTTCTGTTTTATCTCCAACTTTATTCTTACTTTTCATTAACGACCGTCTCAACTACACTTCTAACTCTGTTCACTCTTATGATGATTATTCAACTCTCCATTTTTCTACTAATTTCAAATGCTCCCTCTCTTTCTTCTAGAGTTGCTTCTCATCATCAACTTTCCGATTTTATTCTTCCTGATCTGGATGGGATTTCTCGGTGGGGTCATAGCAACCTTGTGAAATTCAACTCTTTAAAAACTCACTTCTTCACATCTCCCTCTCAAAAACACCTCAACTTCCCTATCTTCTTCGATAGATCTCCCGTCCCACCTTTAAATAACATTAACATTATTGGCCTAAACCTATAACCAAATTAAATGGTTGCTAAGGCGACCTCTAAAAAGCTGAGAATTTTTCTCTTCTGAGCAGTTACTCCAATTATATAAGAGTCTTATTCGCCCTAGTTTGGAGTAGTGTTCTCACATTTTGGAGCGGCTCCGGTTCCTCTCTCTTCTGGATAGGGTTGAGTCTAAGGCTAAAAGATTAATTAACTGCCCTCTACTTTCAAACACTCTTGACCCTCTATCTCTGCGACGTGACGTTGACGCATTCTCTCTTTTCTACAGGTACTACAATTGCAGATGCTCGAGGGAATTGGCCTCTCGCATTCCATTGCGTCGCCCTCTTTGCAGAAGGAGTGCCCTGCTCTCCCACGAATTTTGTGTGGATGCTTGAAACCCCAGACTTGCCCGTTGTGGTGCCTCCTTCTTTCCACCCACATCTGTTCTGTGGAACTCCCTACCATCATCTATTTTTTCTACTGTATTTAATCTTCCTCTTTTCAAGGCTTCGGTCTGCGCCCACCTGAGGGGTGTACGTTAGGGTCGGGCCTGGGTGGGTTCTCTTCTTCCTTTCTATTTTATAAGCCCCCAAGCCCCCCTCCTTGAAAAGGGTTCTGCTCGTGATTGGTGGTGGTCTATATAATATAATATATATATATATATATATATATATATATATATATATATATATATATATATATATATATATATATATATATAATATATATATATATATATATATATATATATATATATATATATATATATATATATATATATATATATATTATATATATAATCTTGAGCTTGGTAGTAAGAGAGACCTTAGAATATGAGTCATTCTTAGCAAGTTATATATAGGCCAAAAAGAACAATGCGCATTTTTATTGTCGTTTAAAACGCTGGATTGAGACGTGTGCTCCCTTTCATATAAATTTCATGCAATGCAGTTCGAGTGGGAGGAGCTTCTCGACATCAATAACACTGATTATTTTATTCCTTTATCTCTTATCTTAAAATCTGAAGTAAAAAGTTTTAGCATTTTTACTTTATAACAAATCGGCTTGCTTTTATTTTTTTATTTATTTATTTTTTCTATTTTTTTCAAAGGTTTTTAAAAGAAGTTACTTTTCCTGCAATAATAATAATTAATAATAAAAATAACAATAATAATGATAAAATAATATAATTAAAAATAATAGTAATAAAAATAGTAATTAAAAATAATAGTAATAAAAATAGTAATTAATAATAATAATAATATTATTAATAATAAATGATAATGATAATAATAGTAATAAATAATAACAATAATAATAACTGTAATAATAATGATAATCAAAAAATAATGAATAATATAACTAATATAATAGTAATAAATTAATAAAAATAATAAAAATAATTTTCATTTTTCACTTCTAAATTTTTTTCAGAAGTACAATTACAATTTTACAATGTTTCAGTAGGTCCTATTCTACTAAATACAATATTAATAATTAGTTAGTTGTACATTACTTTGAAAAGGGGCTTCTAAGGGGATACACATTGGTTTCCATTGAACTCCAAATTTTAGTTGTTCATCAATATATTTTAATAATCATTAAGATACAAATATGATACATATCATATAATGAGCAATAATATATTAATAATAATACATAAAGTAGTAAAGATAGCAATAATAATAATAATAATGATTAGAACAAAGCGAGCAAGAAATGTTGTCATGATAAAAAGTTTCAGAAATAATGGTAATCTTTGAGCTTTAATCCTTATTCACTTTTTATTAACAAAATTCAAATGAACAATTTCATCGAATAATGGTAATAGTAATAATAAAAATAATAACAGGAACAGGATTTTAATATTAATTCTACAACTAATTTCAGGAATAGTAAAATAATTAAAGAAAAAGTAACGATAAACCAATAATAGTAGTAATAAAAACTAAATAATATTATTAATAACAATAGCAATAATTATAATAGTAGCTAATAATGGTAATGAAATTAATGAAATTAGGATTATCTACAACATATACAATAATAATAATAATATATAATAATAAT
Organism: Armadillidium nasatum; assembly: GCA_009176605.1. Lineage (NCBI taxonomy): Eukaryota > Metazoa > Arthropoda > Malacostraca > Isopoda > Armadillidiidae > Armadillidium > Armadillidium nasatum. The sequence goes on from SEYY01000673.1 coordinate 24,436, forward strand.
AATAATAATAATAATAATAATAATAATAAATAATAATAATAATAATAATAATAATAATAATAATAATAATAATAATAATAATAATAATAATAATAATAATAATAATAATAATAATAATAATAATAATAATAATAATAATAATAATAATAATAATAATAATAATAATAATAATAATAATAATAATAATAATAATAATAATAATAATAATAATAATAATAATAATAATAATAATAATAATAATAATAATAATAATAATAATAATTTTGAAGCATGCGTTCTTTATTTCAAGAATAATAAATAGCTTAGTGTAGGAATCAAAATGGTTGCTTTAAGGTTTATCTTTGTGGTTCGTCACTGTATGTATGGATAATGAATCTTACTTTCTCAAGGCGTATACTTCAAAATCGGTATACCAAAAAAAAAAAATAAATAAATAAATTAAAAAAAATTAAAAATAATAATAAATAATTAAAAATTAAAAGTAATAATACTAAGAATAAAATGTAATAATAATTAATAATAAAATAATATATAATAATAATAATAATAATAATAATGGCAATAATAATAATAATAATAATAATAATAATAATAATAATAATAATAATAATAATAATAATAATAATAATAATAATAATAATAATAATAATAATAATATAATAATAATAATAATAATAATAATAATAATAATAATAATAATAATAATTATAATAAATAATTATAATTATAGGCTGCTGCAACTTCTTCTAATATTAAAAATGAAAACAATAATAATAATAATAAAATGATAAAATAATAATAATAATAATAATAATAATAATAATAATAATAATAATAATAATAATAATAATAATAACATTGATCGAGATAAAGATAATTAGTACTGGTTTATATAATTCTTTTTAATTTTGTGGGTAAAAGCTTTCAATGATATTTCGTTTTTTAATTCTGTTGGTAGTTCATTAAAAAGCTTTGCTGATTTATAGGTCACTGATTGCCTAGCTTTTTCTAATCGATGGAAAGGAGGATTTATATGCGAGTTATTTCGCAAGTTTAAAGGCCTGTTTAGGGGTGTTGTTCGTTCTTGTATGGAGTACTCTTCATCACCATATTAAAGAGTTTGATTTTAAACATCCGCATGACCTCTTCGATTTTGGTTATGAAAGCTAGATATTAAGAAGTTGCAAGCATTATTATTTAAATGTTTATGTTGTTGTTTCAAAAGGGATAGATTTAGTAAGTGATGAAACCGCAAGATTTTAAGTTTTTTAAGTAAAGGGGCTAGGACTTAACAAACGAATGAAGCGTTTTTGCATCGTAATAACCGATTTGATAACTGAGTTACTAGTAATTCCTTGGTTTTTATTATTATTATTATTATTAGTTATTATTATTATTATAAGTGTGTATGTATATGTGTGAAATATATCTTTTTCAATATGTATAAGGGAATGGATTTGACTGGTTTGACTAGTACATACATATATTTCGCTAATTTATTTAATACTTGTTTAATATGTTCTTTGAATGCTAATTTCTCGTCAAATATTACTCCTAATATTTTTGCATTTGTGGCCCTTTGTAATTCTACTCCGTTTAATTTCAAATTGAAGTCTTGTTTTCTAGTTTTATTGCCTATAATAAGATATGACGTTTTTTGTACATTTAATGTAAGTTTATATGAATTTATCCATGTTAATATTCTATTTAAGGTATGGGAGGCTTTGTGTGAGAGTGTGTTAGGATTTTTATCGTTTATTAATATCGATATATCGTCTGCAAATGAGACAGAAAAAGAATCATTTTAATTTCAAATTGAAGTCTTGTTTTATAGTTTTATTGCTGATAATAAAAAATCATTTGTATATAGAGTAAATAATAATGGTCCTAAAATAAATCCTTGTGGCACACCAGTCGTTACTAGCGATGGATTAGAATGAGTGTCCCCCAATTTTACATACTAAGGCCTTTTAGTTAGGTAGGATCTAAAACATTGCAATGGGTTTCCAACAATACTCATCATATACATTTTCTTAAAAAGAATGTAATGGTCAATTGAATCAAATAGTCTTGTAAACTCTAATAATAATAGCACAGATGAATCTTTTCGTTCAATGTTTTTGTTTTCCTAATTTTTTTTTCCGTCAGGCACACAAGAGCGTCAGATGTTGATCTTCCTTTTTTGGGATCCAAACTGTTAATTCATTAAGGAGGTTATTTGAATTAAGATATCCAAATAGTTGATTTAATATTAATTTCTCAAATATTTTACTAAAAGTATGTGTAATCGAGATCAGTCTATAATTCAGAGGAATTGATCTATCTCCCTTTTTGTGAATCGGTATTACAAGAGAGTGTTTAAAAACGTTTGGGAATATGCCGGTGTGGAGGGAGAGATTAAATAGCTTATTTTAAAATTAAAAATAATAAATAATAATAATAATAATAATAATAATAATAATAATAAAAATAAATAATTAATTAAAATTAAAAAAATAAAAATTCTTTTTATTATTTTATTATTTTTATTATTTTTATTATTTTTTATTATTTTTATTATTATTATTATTATTATTATTAGTTTTATTAATTATTATTATTATTATTATTATTATTATTATTATTATTATTATTATTATTATTATTATTATTGCTATTATTACTATTATTAATTACATTTTACTTTTGTCCAAAATTGCAAATTTGAATCGAAATTTAGATCCGTTATTCCCAAATCTGTAAATGTTATTGAAGATCGATCTTCAAAATCATATTCGGAAAACTTTTGAGAGAAATAGTCAGTCGTCGCATTCGGATGGTAAAATTTTAGGATTTGTTTGTGACTTTTTTTTCTTCAGAATTTAAATTTAATGTTGAATATTTACATTTAATTATTTATATTATATTAATGGTGAATATTTAATCTTTCAAGTATAGCTACTAAAATCCCAATCGAAAGAAAATATAAAAATTAAAAATAAAAAAAAAAAAAAAAAAAAAAAAAAAAAAAAAAAATAATATAATATAAAATATATATATATATATATATATATATATATATATATATATATATATATATATATATATATATATATATATATATATATATATATATATATATATATATATATATATATATATATATATATATATATATATATATATATATATATATTGCACATACATCTCCACCACTCAAGGGCAGAGCCCTATTCAAGGAGGGCGTATTAAAGAAATAAAATAAAAAATTCTCACTTAAGTCTGGGAAACTCTATGTAGATCAGCAAAATTGGGATCGGAAACATTAAAGATCTAGATCCAAAAGAGGGAGATTTGAATGTAGGGTAGAGTCTTCGACATATGAGTGGATAGTGTTAGATAAGCATCTGAGAAGATTAATAATAAAAAGTAAGAATACAATAGGAGACAAGACAGAACGCTGAGGAAGAGGAAGTCTCTCCATCAACTACAGCAGAAATGGAATGATTAGAAAGAAAACTAGACATGAGTAAGCAATGACAAGGAAAAAAAAACCCAGAGGGGAGTTTTGAAGCAGTGACGCATACCATACCCGGTCAAATGCCTTAGATATGTCAAGCACCACTACACAAGTCTCCCCATGGTCCCTAAGGGTAGGCGACCATAAATCTATGAGATAGGAAAGTATATCACCAGTAAACATCGATCGCCGAAAGTCACACTGATGGTCGGAAAGAAGGGAATGGAATTCCAGATAATCTAAGAAATGAGGGTTGAGAAGAGTTTCAAAGATCTTAGACAGATTACAAAAAAAGAGCTAAAGGGCGATAGTTAGAAGGATCAGAGCGGTTACATTTCTTCAGAAAAGGTTGGACTAATGCGCGCTTCCAACACTGAGGGAATGTACTAGTAATGAGGTATAGAGAGAAAAGTTGAGCGGGAGAAAGAGATAGCTTAGAAGAGCACTTTCTTAAAACTAGTGGAAGAATGCCATCCGAGCCCCTCGCCTTCCTAACAATGTTCATAGATTTCAGAAACCCATGCATCTAATCAAATATAATCTCAGGTAATGGCACGAGACATCTGAGAGGAAAGAAGTTGGAAGAGGATTGCCAGAATCATCCAGGGTTGAATTAGAGGAGAACAGGAGGTCAAAGAGATCAGCCTTCTCAGTTAGAGTATTGGCAACAGAACCGTCAGAGCGAATAAAAGGGGGAAATTAAGATTTACCGAATTTGTTATAGATGATTTTGGCAAGAGGCCAGAAAGATTTATCAGTATGAAAATTTAGCAGCTAAGCACACCTTCACTCGGTGAAAGACCGCTTTGCCCGTCGAAGAATATCCCTGCAACGATTCTAAGCAGATTGGAAATTAGTGTGATAGAAAAAGAACTTTTCCACTCTCGATACTCTATGTCTCTAGTTTGAATGGCACGAGAACAGGCACGATCGAACCATGGATTTTGAGGAGAGAAAGATATAGACGAAGAAGAAATGAACCTGCTCATCTTTCATCAACGACTACAGCTCCAACCTTATCGGCAAAAACTGAAGCGTCTTCCGAGATAAAGCAGTCAGTCCTTCCAGGGATAGTTAGAGTAGAAGCAACACAAAGCCCACCAGTTAGATCGATCAAAGTGCCAGAAGATGCAGTTAAGGCACGGTGAAGCAATTCGAGAGAAAGCATGAAAATTAAGAGAAATATGGCTGTGATCAGATTTACCAAAAGGAGCGGAGACAGCGTATTTATAGAGTGAAGGATTAGTAGTGAACCATAAGTCAAGGTTGTTCAAGAATTGGTTGAGATGGTCCAGAATGTGTGTAGGTTCTTTAATTAGTAACTCCAGATCGTTGAGAATGCTGAATGATTCGGCCTCCTCCTCTCCTGGATTATTATGGGAGGAACCCAACTATTTACTATTGTGTTCTTTAAAATCTCTCAATTAGAGGACCTCAGTATTTGGATATGAAGATGTAACAGTCTCGTGAGTAGTGGTTAGGTACTCAAGAAAAGTAGAAAAATCTGTTCTATCGGGAGAACAGCAGCAGAAGCACATTGTAGCAGTAGGAAGAAAAATTTTAAGCCACAGAACATCGAAACGAGTAAATTCGAGATTTCAAAGACGCGTTACCGGAGTGCTGGTGTTTAAGTAAGTACATACCCTTAGAAAGTAAATTATGAAATAAGTTATAGTTAGATATCTTAAAAAAGTTAGAGAATGAATTCTTAGTTGTCTGGGTCTCAGACAAGAGCAAAAGGTTATGATGAGAGTTAGAGAGGTGGTATTCCACGGATGCTAAGTTAGAGAGTAAGCCACGGACATTGCACGTTAAAGTGTATAGAAAACCCACGCCTGCGCAAACCCGCAATACTGCACACACACACACACACACACACACACACACACACATATATATATATATATATATATATATATATATATATATATATATATATATATATATATATATATATATATATATATATATATATATATATATATATATATATATATATATATACACACTCTCCACTGCTAATATAGAAACAACTAATCAATAAAATTCCCCCAAATAGATACACA
>SEYY01000673.1:37500-45000 GCA_009176605.1 Armadillidium nasatum
AGTCCCGATTTTTTTTTAGAGGGTAAATCGGGACGGATAATAGTATTTTATCCAACTTTTGTTTAAATTAGATAGAATTTTTTTTTTTTTTTTTTTTTTTTTAGAATGTCCTTAACTAATAAACCATATGACTTGTTTTTGAAAACAACAATCGTATTTCTTCTTTATATTAAAAATCACCCTTCTTTACCTTCTTTATACATCCTTTAAAACCCCCTTATTTATGGGGGGGGGGGCAATGTTCAGAAGCGTCCCGATTTTTGGTCAAAAAAATACGGTCACCTTACGTACACCTCACCCCCAGAAGCCCCATTTCAGAAATAGATTTAATTTGTTTTAATTAAAAATATTTTATGTAATTTGTAATTTGAATTAAAGTTTTTGAATTGTAATATTAATAAATAATAGTAATAAAAAAATAATAATAAAGCTATTGAATAATAATAATACATTTTATTTTTATTATTATTATTATTATTATTATTATTATTATTATTATTATTATTATTATTATTATTATTATTATTATTATTATTATTATTATTATTTTTTTTTTTTTTTTTTTTTAAACAATATATTTTTTTAAAAATTTTAAAAAAAAAAAAAAAAAAAAAAAAAAAAAAAAAAAAAAAAAAAATTTATATATATATATATATATAATATATATATATATATATATATATATATATATATATATATATATATATATATATATATATATATATATATATATATATATATATATATATATATATATATATATATATATATATATATATATATATATATATATATATATATATATATATATATATATATATATATATATATATATATATATCTATATATATATATAAAGTAATAAAACCACAAATTATAGTGTGAAATTTAACGACTTCTAGTGTGCTACTGGGGATTCGAGCCCTGACCTCTAAGCTGGTAAAACCGAGTGCTACCTCTTTACTACGACAGTACAAAAGGAATTCACATTGAGAGAGTTCATCATGGCGGGTGTTCATGAGCTTTTTCAATGCGATTTCTTTTTGGACTGTCGTTGTACAGAGGCAACATTGTTTTACCACCTTAGAGGTCAGGATTCGAATCTCCAGTAGCAGACTTGAAGTTGCAAAATTTCACTCCAGTATATGTAGTTTTATTACTTAGGCATTTTGTTTGTGGTTGAAGGGGGTAGTAATTGACCTGTTACCCTGTATCCGAGCGCAGTCGGGAGGGTCCTTTTGAATTAGTCTTCATGGCGGGTATTCACGAGCTTTCTCAATGCGATTTCCTTTTGTACTTTCGTGGTACAGATTTAACACACTATCTTACCAACTTAGAGAGCAGGGTTCGAATCCACAATAAGAGATTTGAAATTATATATATATATATATATATATATATATATATATATATATATATATATATATATATATATATATATATATATATATATATATATATATATAGTATATAAACTAGATAAAAGTGAGCGTTATCGCAATATTTTTTATCACTACTTTCAAAAGATCACGAAGGCAAAGCAATTGAATTAAAAAATGGATGGAAGTCATGTTATGATTCATAAGACGGAACGTTTTCAAAAGAGAGGTGATAATGGCTTATAATAAATGAACTCTCCTAACCAATGAGATGTGAATAAATTGATACTCTGTTCTAAATGGTTCAAAAAAAAAAGGAGGAAAAGAAATTAAAAAAAAAACTATCGTAAAACTAACTTGTTCATAGGAAAAATTATTTATAGTTTCGTATTTAAAAAAAAAAAAAAAAAAAATGGTAGTAGTAGTTAACTGTGTAAGGTTTCTCTAGAAACTTATGTCTAGGAAATAGATTGTAGGAATATATAATTATAGGGAAGAGTTAGGAGGAATGCTAGAAATATATGAATTTAAAAATCTCTGTGTTTAACATTCCCTTTAATGACAACCTAGTACAGTATATATTTCAATGTTTTAAATTTCTTGAATGATATTTTCGTGCAAAATAAAACTCAACGTTTAACATTCCTTGAACGACAATCTCGGACAATATAAAAATCTTAACATTCCTTAATAAACATTCGTATAATATGAAACTCAAAGTTCAGCATTCCTTGAATGAAAATTTAGTATAATGCAAAAATATTAACATTTAACATATTAATGACACATATAATATAAAAATTAACGTTTAACATTCCTTAAAAGACTATCCGTTCAATTAAAAAAAAAAAAAAAAAACTGCAAAAAATTCATTCCTTAATATTCTTTTTGAATGTCATTTTCGTTCAATATAAAACTCTCAAAGTTTAACATTCCCTTAATGACATTCTTTTGTACATTAAAAATTTCACTCAAAGTTTAACATTCCCTTAATGACATTCTCTTGTACATTAAAAATTTCACTCAAAGTTTAACATTCCTTAAATTGCAAAAAACTCATTGCTTAACATTCTTTTTGAATGTCATTTTGGTTCAATATAAAACTCTCAAAGTTTAACATTCCCTTAATGACATTCTCTTGTACATTAAAAATTTCACTCAAAGTTTAACATTCCTTAAATGGTCGTTAAGTGTTATTGCAGAGGCAAAGTCACCATCGAGTATTTAATCAAGAATAAAGTAAAAGGTCTTTGGAATCGGGTATTAGAAATGACACTCAAACTTCAATTAAGACTTTGAGATTTCCAATTTCGTGTTTTGGATACCCGATTCCGTGTTTTGGATTCCCGATTCCGTGTTTTGGATTCCCGATTCCGTGTTTTGGATTCCCGATTCCGTATTCTGGATTCCCGATTCCGTATTTTGGATTCCCGTTTCCGTATTTTGGATTCCCGATTCAATGTTTTAGATTCCCGATTCAATGTTTTAGATTCCGATTCAATGTTTTAGATTCCGATTCAATGTTTTAGATTCCGATTCAATGTTTTAGATTCCGATTCAATGTTTTAGATTCCGATTCAGTGTTTTAGATTTCCAATTCAGTGTTTTAGATTTCCAATTCAGTGTTTTAGATTTCTAATTCCGTGTTTTGGATTTCCAATTCCGTGTTTTGGATTTCCAATTCCGTGTTTTGGATTTCCCATTCCGTGTTTTGAAATTCTGATTCAGTTTTGGATTTTCGAATCCGTTTTTCTGATTTCTAATTCCTAATTTCCTTTCGATACCAACTATATTTAGAATAGAGCGAAACTGATTTCAATTTTAACTATTTATGATTATGCTACTCTACATATCCAGCTCTGAATTCGGTACCAAATATCCAATTTCAAGCCCGATTTCAACGATTTCGAGATTCTGAGATCCGATCCCAAATCCAAAAGCCTCTATTAAAAATAGAGAAGCACAATTTCTGGTTCCTGCCTGAAAAGTATGCCTAACATATCCTTCAGAAATTGGAATAATTATAAAAATGTTAACAAATCTAAACAAGCAGTTCCTTGGGCTTTCATTTCGCACAAGAGTTTTATATTTTGGTATGATTATATCAAGTTAGTTTAAGGTTAGGTTGGGTTAGGTTTCACGCTCAAGTTGGCTTAGGTTAGGTTAGACATAAGTTAGGTTAGGGTTAAGTGTGATTAGGGTTAAGTGTGGTTAGGCTTAAGTTTGTTTAGGTTAAGGTTATATTAGACTTAGGTTAGGTAACTATAGTGGTGAAAAAAATTGTTGAATATTTTTTCTTCTAAATCATTGAAAATGTAGAGAACTTTACAGATACTTACATGATTAGCAGTTTTATTGTATATATAAGAATAATGGCGTATATATATATATATATATATATATATATATATATATATATATATATATATATATATATATATATATATATATATATATATATATATATATATATATATATATATATATATATATATATATAATATATAATTTGATTGCGCTGAAAGATATCGGCTTAAGGAAATCACTTCCACTTTACAACATTGGAAATTAATAATAATAATAATAATAATAATAATATTTAAAATTTTAAACTGTGACCTGCTAACACATTATTATTAATAATATTCATTGATAATGCTAATTTAGTAATACTAATTCCTTTGTACTATAAAAGTCGCATTTTTATTATTATTATTATTATTATTATTATTATTATTATTATTATTATATATTATTATTATTTTATTATTATTATTTATTATTATTATATATTATTATTATTATTATTATTATTATTATTATTAGTTTATATTTATATTATTTACATATATTTATTATAATTATTATCAATAATAATTATTATTATTTTTATATGATGGTGATTTATTATTATTATTATTATTATTATTATTATTATTATTATTATTATTATTATTATTATTATTTTTCACGTTTGGGGAGAGCTGGGGACACAGCAGCCAAACAAAAAAGAATCTTCAAAACCAAAATTCCTTTAGTTTTTTATTTTATTTTAATTTATCCAGTAAACATGTAATCCAATGATTACTCGCTCCAACTTTAATTAAATCTATTTTAATAGTTGCACAAGCACTTAGGTTGGGTTAGGTTTTACGCCTAAGTTGGTTTAGATTAGGTTAGGTTAGACTTAAGTTGGTTTAGTTAAGGTTAGACTTAAGTTGGTTTAGTTTAGGTTAAATTTAATTGGTTTAGTTTAGGTTAAATTTAATTGGTTTAGTTTAGGTTAGATTTAATTGGTTTACTTTAGGTTAGATTTAGTTGGTTTAGGTTAGGCTAGATTTAAGTTGGTTTAGGTTAGGCTAGACTTAAGTTGGTTTAGGTTAGGTTACTTAAGTTGGTTTAGGTTTAAAGATTCGGACTTAGATAAAAGGTTATATGATGTGTACTAATTACGTGGTTTGGAAATGTTGATTGTTGCTTTAGCTTTGTTCACCAAGTTTTTAACCATTTACTTTCTGAGTCTCAATCTCATGGAATTTCTATATTTGATTGTGTCTATCGTACCCTGATAGTATTGGTTACGAGGTTAAATCGTATTACGTAGAATTGTAAAAGTTGATTAACTAATCACAACTAAAATACGTTTCGAACCCACACAAAAGAGAACATATTTTTAGATGAAAATTTTTAACACTAGACTTATGATTAGTTACGCATGACACTAAAAATACATCTATTCAACCGGTAAATTTGGACTAAAACCTTATAGACCCGAATTTAAATTTTGCTTCTTCAGCAGTTTCATCTGCTTTTAAAGTCTCCTTTCTCACTGATAAGGGATAGGGTTTTTCAACTATTTTTCCTGAAATGATTCCTGCTTTGCGAGGACATATTTCAGTCCCTGCAGAAGAGTTGGGTAGGATTGTGATCCTCTATTGGATTGGCAGCTTCATTCATAGTTTTGTATCTTATTTACTTTCAAGACTAAAGTAGATCATGCTTGTCTAAGTGGATAAGTTTTATCCTGTCAATTTCACGAATTTTCATTCTACTTTTAAAGATTGTGGAATAATTCAGTTCGTGTTTATTTAGCAAAAGGTCTGCCTTTCTTGCAAGGTTTGCTTCTATTAGGATACTCTCGAGTTTCTCTTTGATTTCAAATGCATCCGTATCAGTTAGTCATTGGTGGGCAGCTTACTCAGTATCAAGAAACTTTTTTAAGATTGCTTAACGTTCCATTCCTTCTTAGCTTTTCCCGTCATATTCATTAGACTTTCCATTTTTGTTTCTTTCAGATTTATTTATCCCTTTGCATGTAGAATTGCCTCCAAATACCAACATTGAGTTTCGATTTCTGTTAAGCTGGATGGGATTCTCACTGGTGTTGACTGAACCTACTGAAAAATTTGTTAAAAGCATACCATTCTCAATGTCAGCTAACATTTCCACTTTTTCTACGATGCAACATTGGCTCTTTTCCATTTTTTTTTTTTTTTTTTTTTTTGTAGGTATTACAGCTACAAGTAGTCGAGTTATACCACCACTTCAGCAACATTATCGTAGTAGAATAGAAATTTCTTCTTATGACATTTGTTTTGAGATCAGTATCTTAACTGCATCGGTTCTTTTCTTTTTCTTTTGAACAGCTTCTTTCTCTTTGAGGATCACCCCTATGTTCACTTGAGATCTTTCTTTAGAGAATGACGGAGTTGTGTCCTTTTTGATTTTCTGCACCCTTCTCTATACAGGGCTTTAAATTAACATCGGTACATACGGTATTTTTAAGGGATAGCGACGAAACTGAATGGTAGTTAAGAAGTATTTTTCAATTTGACATGGTAATTGAACAAATTGTTCATCATTTAAGCAAATAACAAATATTAGAACATATTAGCACAAACATTAGCACATTTTAATTTCCTGAAACACTATAATTAAAACACTTACAAATTCAGCGTGGTAGTGTCTCGGCCAAGAACATGAATGGCGATTTGGCTTATATTGCAAGTGTTATATAGGTTATGACTTAAAATACAAGTAAAAAATATTTGGAAATGAGGTAGAATTTATGCTATATTAACCAATAATGTATAAGTTGTTCACAAAAATAGTGAATTTTTTTTAGTGATTGCGAGAAAATATTAGGACCACAAAAAGAACGCTAAATTCGTATTAATTTAATTCTTATAAATATTTCTATAGAATAACATTACCCTTTTGCGCAAAATATTTGTGTCATAAGGAAACTATTTGAACGACTACTTCGACTATTCGAACGACTAATTGACTAATAGAAACTGAAAAAAAAATTAATTAATGTTTCTGCTCGAAATATTTAGCTACCATTTAAAAAAAACAATTTCTGCTATAAAAAAAAAAATATTAAAATGAAAAATAAATTTCTAGCAAAATAAATAATCAATTAAAAATAGAAAAATAGAATATATATATATATATATTTTATTATTATTATTATTATTATTATTATTATTATTATTATTATTATTATTATTATTATTATTATTATTATTATTATTATTATTATTATTATATATTATATATATATTATATATATATATATATATATATATATATATATATATATATATATATATATATATATATATATATATATATATATATATATATATATATATATATATATATATATATATATATATATATATATATATATATATATATATATATATATATATATATATATATATATATATATATATATATATATATATATATATATATATATATATATATATATATATATATATATATATATATATATATATATATATATATATATATATATATATATATATATATATATATATATATATATATATATATATATATATATATATATATATATATATATATATATATATATATATATATATATATATATATATATATATATATATATATATATATATAAAATAACAAAATATGGAAGATTGAAATTCATACATTGTAAATAGGGATTATTAAGCTCTTGCCGTGAGACAGGTCAGCAATTATAAGGATTGAATAAAGGTCCTACTTCAATCGTTCCTACGTCAAGTTTTAGGACCCCTTGCCACCCTTGAAACACACACACGTAGGT
>SEYY01000673.1:67500-70000 GCA_009176605.1 Armadillidium nasatum
CAGAAAAGAGGACAGCATACTATAGTAGCACCGTCTAATGTTAGACAGATTCTCTAATTATTCCCTTGAAATTCAAATTCTTGTGTGTTTTATGCGATAATTAACCTTTCTTTGATTCAAAATATTGTATAATTAGATAATTATAAACCTCAGGAGAGAGTTTAAACTATATTATTTGAATTTTTTGTTGGCCGATTTAAAGACCATTTCTGTAAACTTAACTAACAATAACTAGCTACCTTATAATCGCAAAAGTACTGAAATAAAAGTACCCTTTAACTGCAAAAGTACTGAAATATGGCTACCCTATAATCTCAAAAATACTGAAATATGGCTACCCTATAATCGCAAAATTATTGAAATATGACTAACCTATAATCGCAAAAGTACTGAAATATGGCTACCCAAAAATATAAAAAGGTACTGAAGTATGGCTACCCTATAATCAAAATTACTGAAATATAGCTGCCCTATGACCACAAAGAGTGCTGAAAAATAGCTAACCTATTCTCCACAAAAGTAAAATACAGGTACCCTATAACCACAAAAATATGTAATATAGTTACCCTATAACCGCAAAAAAAAAAAAAAATTAAATATAACCGATATAACCGATACAAGTACTGAAAAATATCTAACCTATAACCGAAGTAATATAAATATAATATAGCTTCCTAAAATCACAAAAAAGCACCTAAAATATAACTAAATTCTAACCGAAATATCCAAGAAAGTACTGAAAATTTGTTATCCCTTAACCGAAGAAATATTAAATTATAGCTATACCCTATAACCGCAAAAAAGTACTGATATATATTTCTAAAATAATTCCACAAAAAAAAAAAATCATATTAAAACCATTCCGGCTCTTTTAAACGTCTATTTAGCTTAGTGTCATAATTAATATATAAACTGAATTAATAATTCTGTATAATTTATTCATATTTTTAAATATTCCCGTCATTTACAAGCGTCGTCTAATTGCGGAAACGAGAATAAAAACGAATGGATAACTGCCACCCTCTATTCTTTTCGCATTATTTCGATTTAGATTATTTTCATATTTCCGCAATTATATTTTTAAGCGTAATATACGTACGGAAAGATGAAAACTAAAAGTAATGGTGAATAACTGTATATTATTGTTGTTAATTTTTTTATGCATTTATTTATGCTGTTATGTTTATTGTATTGTAGATAGTTCAGTACAAAATTTGAATAATCTCACTGGCTTGATATTCTTGTCTACGAATAAATTGTTTACTGTTCTGCATAACGTACTTTACAATATACTTTAAACTGTCCTGTATACTGTTCTGCATAACGTACTTTATACTATACTTTAACTGTTCTGTATAATGTTCTGCATAACGTTCTTTATGCTATACTTTAAACTGTCTTGTATACTGTTCTGTATAACGTATTTTATACTATGCTTTAAACTTTCCTGTATACTGTTCTGCATAACGTATTTAATACTATACTTTAAACTGTCCTGAATACTGTTCTGCATAACGTACTTTATACTATACTTTAAACTGTCCTATATACCGTACTGAATAACGTACTTTATACTATACTTTAAACTGTCCTGTATACTGTTCTGCATAACGTACTTTATACTATATTTTAAATTGTCCTGTATACTGTTCTGTATAACGTACATTATACTATACTTTAAACTGTCCTGTATACTGTTCTGCATAACGTACTTTATACTATACTTTAAACTGTCCTGTATACTGTTCTGCATAACGTACATTATACTATACTTTAAACTGTCCTGTATACTGTTCTGCATAACGTACTTTATATCATACTTATAATGTCCTGTATATTGTTCTGCATAACGTACTTTATACTATACTTTAAACTGTTCCTGTATTTTGTTCTGCATAGTGTGTTTTACAATTTACTTTTTACTGTTGTTTAACCTGTTCTGCCACGTACTATCAACTGTACTTTATATTCTTCTTTATGTATTTTAAGTATTTTAAGGTATTTATACCATTCTGCATTCTGTACTCTACGCTGTACTTTATGCTACTTTGTATAATTTTCTGCATACTCTACTGTATACACAGTTTTATACAAAAAACTACGTCATTTCACTGAATTTATATTCGTGTATACAGTTAAACCTGTTGTTTCAACCTTATTGGTAACTATGAACCGACCGGGGCCCCAGCCTCTGCCCTGGCCCTGGCCCTGGCAAACCCCGGCTCCGGCTAAAAATCAGGGAAAACCGGGGTTTGCCTGCCGGGATTAAAATGGCAAATTATACTTATTAAGGGGACAGTCCAATTTCAAAAAAAAAATTCATTTTCAGCCGATTGTCCTGAAATTTTCAGTGAAAATTGGTTTTTTCCTTGTGCAAAAAGTCTATTTCTAGCATTTTTCTGAGTCTATAATTTATCTTATTTTATTTTTATTTTTTTTTTAAATTTGACCATTTTTCAAACCACTTTTCGCAATAACCTGAAATTTGGACTGTATATTC
>SEYY01000673.1:75000-84428 GCA_009176605.1 Armadillidium nasatum
TTTATTTTCTTAAATTAATAATGATATATATATATATATAATATATATATATATATATATATATATATATAATATATATATATATATATATATATATATATATATATATATATATATATATATATATATATATATATATATATATATATATATATATATATATATATATATATATATATATATATATATATATATATATATATATATATATATATATATATATATATATATATATATATATATATATATATATATATATATATATATATATATATATATATATATATATATATATATATATATATATATATATATATATATATATATATATTTTCAAATTATAATTTATGAAAGATCATTTAGATTAAAAGTTTGCATATCTTATAGATATATATATATATATATATATATATATATATATATATATATATATATATATATATATATATATATATATATATATATATATATATATATATATATATATATATATATATATATATATATATATATATATATATTGGCCTTCGGTGATGAGATAAGTGCCGCCAATTATCATCTCTCTCTCTCTCTCTCTCTCTCCTCTCTCTCTCTCTCTCTCTCTCTCTCTCTCTCTCTCTCTCTCTCTCTCTCTCTCTCTCTCTCTCTCTCTCTCTTTCTCAATAATTGTAAAAAATTGAATAGATGTCCTTTTAAAAAGACTAACCAAAAATGATCACGATTTTAACTTTTAGATAAATCTTTATCTTCCTTCACAGTTTTGCAATATTTTCATCTGTTGACGAAGGTTCTCCTAGAACCACTCCTTCTCGGCTACTTTAGTTCACATTATTTGGTTCCGGCAACTTATTTACTGTAAAATAAATTACCTTGATTGCTGATATATCTATCCAATATTCAACTAAAATATGATTTGCGTGCACTGTTTGTTATAGTATTAAAAAAAAAAAAAAACTTTTTGTTTTATTTTAAATATCACCAATGTGTTATTAACATATTCAAAACAACACATAGCAATTAAAGAGTACTTCAATTTTAAGTACATACCACATACACATAAACCACACAGCAACATTGAAATAGAAATAATGCGAGTATCTCATGTGTTAAAATTGGTAACCAAGCTTAAATGATACGTGTTATTTTATAACACATTTCGGATATTTAACAAAACTAACGCATAAAATTATTATAAACGCGAGTATCTCATGCGTTAAAATTGGTAATAAAGCTAAAATGATACGTGTTATTTTATAACGCAATACCGATATTCAACAAAACTAACGCATAAAATTATTATAAACGGATAAAACGAGTTCAGATCTCGAAACAGTTCCCAAAAATACGGACTCTGGTTCAACTCTTCATCAAACTCACTTATGTTTTATTAAATATTTGATATATTTTATTATATTATATTTATATTTAATTAAATATGATATATTTTATTAAATATTTAATATATTTTATTATCATATTTTATATTTTATTAAATATTTGATATATTTTATTATAAAATATTTATATGTTATTAAATATTTGATATATTTTATAATATATTTATACTTTATTAAAATATTTATATTTTATTATAATATATTTATATTTTATTAAATATTTGATATATTTTATTATAATATATTTATATTTTATTAAATATTTGATATATTTTATATATATATTTGATTATATTTTATTTATATATATATTTATATTTAATAAAATATTTGATATATTTTATTATAATATATTTGTTATTAAATATTTGCTATATTTTATAATATATTTATATGTTATTAAATATTTGAAATATTTTATTATAATATATTTATATTTATCAAATATTTGAAATATTTTATTATAACATTTATATTTTATTAAATATTTGATATATTTTATGATAATATATTTATATTTTATTAAATATTTGATATATTTTATTATAATATATTTATTTTTTATTAAATATTTGATATATTATATTATAATATATCTATATTTTATTAAATATTTGATATATTTTATTATAATATATTTATATTTTTTAAATATTTGATATATTTTATTGTAATATATCTATATGTCAGTAATATTTGATATATTTTATGATAATATATTTTCATTTTATTAAATATTTAATATTTCATTATAATATATTTATATTTTATTAAAAAATATTTATTATAAATATATTATTTATATTTTATTAAATTTTTGATATACTTTATTATAACATTTATATTTTATTAAATATTTGATATATTTTATGATAATATATTTATATTTTATAAAATATTCACAGATAAATAAATATATTTCATAGATGACATTTAAAACATGATTTAGATTTTCTTGCAATATTATTAATATTACTAATAATAATAATATTGATATTAATATTATAGTACAAAAATGTTAATAATAATAGTAATATTAATATTATTTTTCAATATTATTAATATTTCAATTTCATTATAAAAAAAAAATTTTAATATAAAAAAAACAATTTACTGTGTTATTAAATACTTTTTTTTTTTAATTAATTTTTTTATTGCATTTTTAATTTTTTTTTTTTTTTAAATTTGAATAACCTTTTTATATATATATATATATATATATATATATATATATATATATATATATATATATATATATATATATATATATAATATATATATATATATATATATATATATATATATATATATATATAAATATATTATAAAATATAAATAAAATAATAAAAAAAAAAAACATTTCATCCTCAAATTTGAAAACTTTCAAATTCGTTTTGTAATTTCTGATAATTCGAACATATTTGGGAGGAGCATCTTACAAGGCTATGAAAAGAGTACGGCAGTTCAAAGACAAAGGGTGTGGCTTGATTATTTTAATACACACAAATACACACGTACACATCTACACCTACACACGCACACACACACACACACACACACACACACACACACACACACACACAGACACGCACACACCATTCCAAGATTCTAAAGAAGAAATTTTTTAAATGATATTCTTTTCAAATTATCACATACTTATGTTGTTTTATTAAATAACTGAAATAATAAAATAATAATAATAATAATAATAATAATAATAATAAAAAATATAATAATAATAATATAATAATAAAAATAATAATAATAATAATAATAATAATAATATATAATAAATAATAATAATAGTAGTAGTATATAATAATAATAATAATAATAATAATAATAATAATAATAATAATAATAATAATAATAATAATAATAATAATAATAATAATAATGATAATCATAATGATAGTAGTAATAATAATAATAATAATAATAATAATATAATAATAATAATAATAATAATAATAATTCCAAATTCCAAAATTTTTATTCAGAGGTATAATTACAGGTTATTCAGTGTTTCAGTAGGTCCTACTCTACTAGATACAATATTTGTAATTTGTTGTACATTACTCTGAAAAGGGGTTTCTAAGGGGAAGCACATTGGTTTCCTTTGAACCCCAAAGTTTAGTTGATAAATATTACATCAATATAATTAAATATCCATTTTTATACAAATATGATGCATAAATATAATGAGAAATAATAAATATAGTAATAATAATAATAATATTAATAAGCTAATAATAGTACCCATAATAATATAAATTTATGACAATAGTAGTTATAATAGTAGCTAATAATGGTAACAATAGTGAGTTAACGACAATAGAAGTTGTTGACAATAGTAGTTATAATAGTAGCTAATAATGGTAACAATAGTAAGTTAACGACAACAGAACAATGAAGCTAGTAATAATAATAATAATAATAATAATAATAATAATAATAATAATAATAATAATAATAATAATAATAATAATAATAATAAAAATAATAATAATAATAATAATAATAATAATGATAATAAAAATGATAATAATAATAACAATAATAATAATAATAATAATAATAATAATAATAATAATAATAATAATAATAATAATAATAATAATAATAATAATAATAATAATGATAATAAAAGTAATAATAAAAATATTAATTCAAAATTTTAATGACAATCATAAAAATAATAATCATCAAAATGATAGTAATAAAAATAATAATAATAATAATAATAATAATAATAATAATAATATATAATAATAATAATAATAATAATAATAATAATAATAATAATAATAATAATAGTAATAATGATAATAATAAAAATGATAATAATAATAATAATAATAATAATAATAATAATAATAATAATAATAATAATAATAATAATAATAATAATAATAATAATAATAATAATAATATTAATAATAATAATAATAATGAATAATAATAATAATAATAATAATAATAATAATAATAATAATAATAATAATAATAATAATAATAAAAAGGTCTTGATTACGTGAATAAAATAGTATCTTTACAAACGAAGGCGATCACGAACTGGCAGCGACCTACACTCATCATCGCGCATGCGCACAAGCATTTCTTTCGCATGATCTTATTAATATCAGTTTACGAACCGAGACACTTATAAAATGAATTAGGAAGATAAACGGAGATTTATACCTGAAGAATACTGAAAGGTTACCTTTAATTAATTACCTAATTACCTGTGATAATGAAGGCGTCTTACCTGTAATTTCAAATTCAAAGGGTAATTTTCTTCTTTTTCTTATATCGGTATTTAATTTTTAATGCACAAATTCGTATTGTGTTCTTATTTTATTTTTATAGTTGTTAAATTAAGTGTGTTTCAGTAATTTCTTCACCCATGGTGGCAAGTCTCATCTTTAACTATATAGTTTCGTCATTGGCCATAAACCTCATGTTAGTGAGACTGCATAGACAGGTAAATTATTTATTTTATCACTATCTGCAATGTCTAAAAATCAAATATCTTCTTCAGCTGAATTCAAGAGCGATATTTTTCCTATATCAAACTAAAATTTAATTAATACACAATTCATTACTATTCACTTCGTTAAAGGCTGAATTGAAGAGCGATATTTTTCCTATATCAAACTAAAATTTAATTAATACACACTTCGTTAAAGGCTAGAAAATGAAAACATTCTTCCAATAAGTATACTCAGAGATCAATTTGAAAAAATTCATTTTGTCCACTTGCAGGAGTTTTCGATTACAAAGTCATCGAGTGAGTTTGCATTGTTTAATTTACAGATCTAATATGTTTCTGCTAAAACTTAAGATTTTGTAAGCTTTTACTGTAAATTCCTTTAATATTCCCATTTTCTTCTTTAAGTGTAAAAGTCTTTGATTTCAAATTTAAAGATGGGCATAAAAAGCAATGTATCTGTAGACAAGCATAGTTTCTTCAATTCTTCGTTATTCACAGTAAGTGTTTTAAATAAGTTAAGTTACACTACAATGCCTAGAGTCATGTTGTATTTGGCAGGTATCTGGGCATAAACCACTGCTAAAAACATTTGAAACTACTCGAAACTGAAATGTGCATTCCTGTAGGGACCCTGCAAGATGACAAGTATAAAAGATTCCTGATCAAAAGGAGACATACAGTATAATATATATGCAAATGATTTATGTTAATTTAAAAGAACATGATTTATATCTTTCAGAGTGTATGTATCAAGATACTTATTACCAAATCTTCCGTTCTATATCCTTTAATTTATTTCCCATTCCCCAGGAAAAATGTTATAAATAAAAATAGAAGTTAAACAATATACATTAACGTTTCATTTCAAGATAGTTCAGACATATTGAGAAATGTACGATCCTCTTTTGAATCCCATTTTAAAAGCCTATTTCCTGCGTTTACATCCAAACAGTTGGAATGAACGTTCTTACTTTTGGTGTTAAAATGTAACTTTAAGGTTCATTGATAATACAGATTGAAATCGAATATGATATTTAGTCTTAAAAGTAAATATTAAAATGTAAAATATTACGTATAATAGCAAATTATAGGAGAGGAAGTATCCCAGTCTAGGCTATGAGATTACCTCTATTGGGCATATGAAATGTTAAGGAACATTCTGTTGCTTGTTGATGTTCAGTGCTTCACCCCTTTTCGCGCACATCTTCATGTACTCCAACACATATGTAAAGGAGTTGGCACTCCTTTGTTCACACACCACAAACACTTACCTGCTACACTTCCTTTAAAAAAGTTAAAATAACCCAAACTGGAATAGCCTCGAAAAAGACAACAGAGACTGCTTTCAAAGACATCCCCTTAGCCTTGGCAGACCTTCCTTTATCACCAAGCTGACTGCCTCCGGTGATGGAACTGGAGCCGTCAAGGAATCACAGGCTTTTTCGTTCTCAACTTCTGTAATATCAGCAGTTTTTATTTTAATTTCCACATCGTTGAACATCGTTGAGCAAAACTCAGGTGCTTGAGAGCTCCGACACAAACTTTACTCTGTCCTCTCTTACTGTCTCTATCTTCAATTTTCAGTCGAAGACAGATGTTAAGCATAAATGCGTAATGAGTGTTTCTAATTTGAAATCTACTGAATTTTCTATTTCTGTGGTCAAGGCGCTCTTTCTAATCTACAGTTGAATTTATTTGTTCCGTCTATTTATCACCTATTTCTACTGATTGTCGTAAAATTTTCAGCTCTCTGAACCTCAAAATAGAATACCTTCTCTCATCTTCTCTTTCTGAAATCATTGTTCTAGTGATTTCAGTCTTTACCACTCCCAGTAACTTTCCTCTAATACACAGAGAATCAAAATTTCTTCAAATGAAGAAATTTCAGCAGTGAGAGTCACTTTTGTTTTTCTTTCAAATTTTCTTCAATGGATAAAATTTTTTACTTCAAATTTTGAAATATATTTAATTAAAAAGTTAACAATAATTTCTACCATTGATGATTTAATTTTCAAAATCCGACGAGTTTTTGGTTCATCGGCACACGAAAAAAGTATTTTTTTTTTTTTTTTTTTTTCGGTTGAGAGAACTGAAAAAAAACTATTCTCGTTTGCCGAATAACCCAAAAATCGTCGGATTATGAAAATAAAATCACCAGTTGTAGAAATTATTGTAAATTTTTTAAAAATATTTCAAAATTTGAGTAGAAAATTTCGTCCATTGAAGAAAATTTGGAAGAGAAACTATGTTCGCCACAAAAGTGATTCTAACTACTGAAATTTCTTCATATGAAGATATTTTGGTTCTGTGTACTCAAGGCACAGTTGTAAACTCGCCTACTATTTTTCTTATCCACGTAATTATCTTTCTGATTCCTCTACATCACCCTCTTTTTACCATTTTGCAAAAAAAAAAAATAAATAAATAAATAAATAAACACTAACTTTACATCATCCTCTTTCTTCTTCCTATTTTATGGCTTAGGCTCTCTTGACTAAATTTTTCTGTTCTGTCTATTTATCACATAAGTTTACTGACCATCCAAAAATTCTTTGATTATCTAAACTACAAAATAGAAAGCAACCTCTGAATTCCTTTCCCATCTATCTATATATCAATAGTGGTGTTCATCTGAGTGGTTTTATCGCCAACTCTTTTCTATTTTTCATTAATTTTCTAGTACCAGCAATTACTTTTCTCTTATTCACTCTTATGCTGACGACTGCACCTTTCATTACTTTAAATTTGAAAGAAGATACTTTTAATAGCAATTATTTTTTACTAAGAAGGTGACTTTAAAGAAACTGACTTCTGATCTTTGTCTTATATCTCTACGTGGGTAAAAGAAAACATGGCAGCTTTCAGTGTCTTAAAAAATTAGTTCCTTCATATAGTCGGTATTATTTGCATGGCAGCTTTCAGTGCTTCAAAAGACGATACACTTAATAGCAATTAGTTATTACTAGATAGAGATATGTAGATAACAACTGACTTCTGATCTTTGTTCTTATCTCTACGTGGGTCAAAGAAAACATAGTAGCTGTCAATGCCTTAAAAAATTTGTTCCTTCACGTACTCTATATAATCCTCTTCGAAAGCTTACAATTTTAATCTTCTAATGCTCTTAATTTGGTTAGTGCTTCCTTTCTCATGATCTTTCTTAGAAGCATTATGTTATCTCCGTTTCTATCTAGACAAGCTTTTAAGAGGTTAGGTGTTCTGCGGAACCTTAGGACCTTCTCAATACCCCAGTAGGTTAATCTGCATTGTACCGTTAATCTCACTTAAAGTGAATATGTATCACATATAAAGGGTGTTTCAACACATTGCACTTCTTGATAAGGTTTAGTCTAGATGCTTTCGTCTTGTTACCTCTTGTACTCTAACTAACTCTCTCAAACCTCTTTCTAGATTTCAAATTATTGCATCACTCTCTTTATATTAGTCGCATACCTCCTCCACTGAGGAGAGATTGTGGGACTCGTCTTTCTGAACAATCACAACCTACATGTACATTACTTCTAAAGTCTGGAACACACTTCCATAATTCTATTTTATAAGCTTTCTTTAACTTGCACACTTTTAAACCCCGTTTATAGGGGCATAGCGGCCTTTGATTTGATCCTGGTTTACGATATTTTCCCCAACATTTGTGAAATCTAGTTGGTCTACGGCTATTGTCCACCGGAAAGGAATTTATATATGTATAATATATATATATATATATATATATATATATATATATTTATATATTATATTATAATATATATATATTAATAGATATTTTTAGATATATATATTTTTTTATTATATTTATATATATATATATATATATATATAATATATATATATATATATATAATATATATATATATTATATATTATATATATATATATATATATATATATATAATATATATATATATATATATATATATATATAATATAATATATATATATATATAATAATTATAATAATATCTTTATTTTTTCCTTAATATTTAATCTGCTTTGTCTCTCTCTATCTCTATCTATCCATCTATCTATTTATCTATCTATCTATCTATCTTTCTATTACTATATCTGTCTATCTAATCTCTCTCTCTATCCATCTATCTCTATCTCTCTCTATCTATTTATCTTTATGTCTCACTCTCTTTTTGTCAGTCTGTTTGACTTTTTGTTTGTTATTCAAGGCTTTCTCTCTTAATTTATTTGTATCACGTCAAGAAAAAAAATCGAAAAAATGTGAAATTATGTGAATATCAAATAACTCTAGAAATAAAAATTTTTTATTTTTTTTATTTTTTTTATTTTTTTTTATTTTTTTTTTAGCTATAACACGTGTTATAAAATTCGTTTACGTTTTATTGTTAGTAAATTTTTTTTATTTATAATTTATTTTATGAAAGTTCCTAACGTTCTTTAATTAATATGTTTTATTTAAAATATTTTTTTTTTTTTAATTTGAAAGTAATACGTTGCAGATTTAGAATAGATAAATTAAAAAAAAAAGTTTTAAAAAAAATGTAAAATGA